>LJIJ01004819.1:0-13531 GCA_001718145.1 Orchesella cincta
AAAGAGAGAGATCCCAGTATGGGATGATGTTCAAGCGTTACCTTTTCGTTTGCATATATTCTTTGAAATTCTTTGATGCAGCATGAAATTTTGGAGGAATGTTGGCAGATGCAATCCTTATATTTTTGAAAATTCACGAGTAAACTATCATGCCAGGAAACGGTGTGCTCCTGCTTTTATCGCCGTATCCGTCAGCCGCGCGGCCAAATTGGCAACTCTGTCAACAAATTTATTTTGTTCAATGCAGAGAAAACGTACTTGATTCTCGTTGACGTGTTTGTCATTAGGCAATTGACTCCTGGCTTTGACGAGGCTGGGCGCGAGTTTGATTATGGCATTTTCCTTTGTCTCACTGAGTCTTTACATGTATTTCAGTGAGATCAGCTGACTCGTACAATGTAAACAAACAAGCTGACAGATGAAATTACTCAGTGAAACAAAGGAAAATGCCATAATCAAACTCGCCGCCAGCCTCGTCAAAGGCCAGGAGTCAATTGCCTAATGACAAACACGTCAACGAGAATCAAGTACGTGTTCTCTGGTTCAATGTACGCTTTTCGTGTCACATACCAATTTTTGTACCCTTCCTTATAAAAGTATTGGTGGGTCATATTTCATTGTACCATGCTTTATAGCCGAAAAAACATGCAAAACCTTGAAAATTACAATTTCAAAGTACAAGATACAAACTTTGGCTATTAAAATAACAATTACAATGTACATTTCGTTCGTGTTAATTTTAATATGTAAATTTGCAACCAGTTATAAAATGGCCGCGTCATTTTACTAAATATACAAGAGCTTCTTAATGGGTGACATTAATGATTGTGGGCACCTTTCTCCCCCTTTATTTATTTCAGAATGCTTAAGGATTTCGTTGCAATTGTCAGGGCTCCTTACAAAAAATCAAGTACTGCTTATCTGCTTTCTGTCATTGTAAATCCTCTGTTAGTACTTCTAGTTATACCCTTTGTTGCTTTGGAATAAACTCTAATGTCATTCATAAAGACTGTGATATTCGATTGCAAGTCATCACCACGACGTAAAATTATATGCATCATTGTGTTTTGAATGGTCTATTTACATATATTTTGGTTACGCTCTTTCAACAAATTACCCTTTTGAACTCATATCATCAGTGCACGACTAAATAGATTGCTCATAATCAATTATCTTGGGTAATGACTACTTCACGAGATTGTGAATCGTGTTAATTGTTGACGCAACATCTCTTGACATTGCAAATTAGTGCTAAATTACCATAACGTTAGCTAGGCAACTTATTAACTACTCATTTATTAAATTCACTAATCGTCACCTGTACTAATATTAATAATAGGCCGTTGGTGTTTAAAGGCACAGTTACATTTGTCCACTATTTTGACGAAGTTACGATAATTCGATAAAATATAAAAGAATAAATTACAGGTTAACTAATAAACAGTTTGACTTGGATAGCTTTTTTCAAATTTCTGGTTAGATTTCCATTGATCATTCTTGCAATATAGCCATCTCGTGATTCAATGTTAGCATTTCAAACGTTAGCCTAATAATGAGAACGCATCACACTGCGATAGAATTGCTCATTAGCACTCAAAAGTCATTTTGATGAATTTTAAGATGCTTTTACAAAAGTAAGTTTCCTGGTGCGTGTTCAATTTTTGTGCTCTATCTGATAAAATATATGTGTTGAACCTTGTCTCATTTTTAGTAGCCTCGTAGATCGTGAAATATCGAAACGGGCAGTTTTTGACAAAACGTTCAAGTTGACGTTAAATGTGGATTGGATTGTCATCGAAACAATACAGACATGAAACAGCGACATGATATGGTAGACGCTATTCACAATCCGATCCACATTTGCCATTCTTCTGTGCCCTAAATTGAATCAATAACCTTAAGCAAAATTTTGAAACCCATATAAATTCTTTTGTAGGCACTAAAGATGGGAAAAAGTATTAGAAGGTAACTTTTTTGTGATATATGCAGAAAGCTCTGTGAAGAAGTCTAAGACTTTTATGAAGTACGGTGGGTAACAAATTTATGTCACTTAAAATCTCTCACCTATTTAGCCGAAAAATGACTGATATATGACGGAACCACGTTAGTAGTGATGACAAGTTCATTTCTTAGATTTTTGATTCGTTGTCAAATAATTTACCGTTGTAATCGGTTTTGTAAATGGTAATAAACTAATCGAAATAAAGTAAAGTTTTTCAAAAGTTTTAACTTAATTCTTAATTGCTTCCCCGCCCATTTGACTTTGATGAGAAAAAAGTAAGCCACTTTAACAAATGTTATATCATGTAGGTTTTAACATTGAACATTTAATATTTAAAGAGCTGTTTTCACTGATTGCTTGCAAACGCAGTCTGTCAAAAATGTTTTCCCACTGACTCCTCAAAATAATACGGATTCGCATGTTTATCATGCAACTTGGTTTCTGTTCCCCCTTTTGCTGGGATTTCCAAGAAGATCGACTAGCTCTTGCGAGCATCTACTCATTCTGGAATTTTTATCTATTTATTTTTTACCTTGCACCTTACTCTTTCTCGGTTACGCCAACGCGCAGTTGTTTAGCTTTGATGAGGCAACAGTTGTGAAGTCGGAAATGGAAACTCTTCAAGAAAAACAAACTTTATGCTCACTTCTTCTCAGAGCTTTATACCATAAACATACATAAAATAACTGAAAGTTGGCGCACTAAATAGTGAAAATGCTAACTAAACTCCAGGAATTCGCACTTGAACTGCACAAACTATTCTGGTTCTGGATCTACCCGTTTCCAATCAAATGGTCTCCAAAAACGGGCGAACTAGACATTGAAACCCCCAAATATAAATGGATTCCTTGGTGTTTGGCAGCTATATTATACGGAATCACAGGCTTGGTCGCTGCGTATGTGACAATAATGTACACGTTTATTTCTCCTCAGAAAAACTTTCTTCGCATCAACCTCATTCTACTCTCCATGACTTCAGCACTGCTACTGGGTATTTGTGCATTATATCCAGTGTTTCTCCGGACAATTAATGAAATTGTATACTTTTGTAATCATATGCGTCATATTCGATGTGAGCTTCTTCAAGGTAAGTCAAAGTTTGAATGGTTAGAAATTTACTAATTAAGTGTTTGTAATTGATACAAAATTTAAATGAAATTTTAGAGTACCCATATCCTGATCTTGCAGAGAAGCAAACTGCGTACGGTCTTCTTCTCGTTGCCTTTGAGGTGTGTATAGCGATATGCCCATATCTGATACTTTTTATTTGCCTAATTACTGACTATGATACATACTACTTTATTCTCGAGTATGAGATTTTGCCTGATCCGATGTACCGAGAAATCAGCACCATATTTTTTGGGTATTTTCTAAGGGTAGGACTTCTTCTTCCCGTTTTTTTCGAGGTGGCCAGGTCGGCTGCAGTTGCTATTTCGCTATGTTTGTTGCATGTAGAAAGTGGTATTATAATTGCTGATACACTTAAGTTCAGAGTTCATGGCCACCAAAAGTTCAAACAGGTTTACATTGATTTAATTCTGACGTATAAGACAGCTGAGACCCTAATTTACGCCGTAGTCTATTTCTTGCTTACATTTTGCTTTTGGACAGTTGTTGGATGCATGTGGGTTGTCATAAAATGTTTTAATACAGAACATATATCTGTTTTGATGCTTTGTTTCATAATTGGTGGGCTTACCTTCGCTTTGTACTTGTTTGTTGTTGAAGCGGCAACTAGATTTTCAAATAACATTCATAACGTAGTAGAGAGTAATAAAAGGCAAACTCATCGCAACTATGTTTGCATTAAGACACGTCAGCGGAAGGTGGAATACTTAGAAGCTAAAACGATTGCTGCATTGAAGATTAAATATGGTCCGTTTTATATTCTATGGGATGATTTTGTTGGAGAAAATTTGTACGTCATGACGCTGCGCATTTTTGATGCTATACTTTTAATTGATTAGTTACTATTTGTGATGAATTATTTAATATAAACGTGATTAAATATGTTGGTGAAAGTGAGTATAGGTACCTTTTAACTATCATTTATGGAACAAGTATTTGCTATTTTATTATTATTAGTAATGATAGCAATAACAAGTATTACTCTTGAAAATGTTCATGCTTTAGTGTACGAAAGCTTGAGCTATAAAATATATCTCCCACCTCTTTAGCCGAAAAATTGTTTGATATTTGCTTTTTTTAATATTGTGAAGTGAGTTAGTGTTCATTTTATATATTGTTTGAAAATAATACTAGATTCACTATCACGCCTCGTCTAGCAAAGGCTAAAACTCGGTCTTTGTGCCTCAGGCGTTTATTGCAGTATTGCCGCCTGCAGTTTGTTTACGAAACCATATGCTCAACCACTACATAATTCATGTACCCAAAATGAGGTGGCGCCAGGCTATGCTAATGTTATTCTTACCTAACCTTACGTGGCGCCACTCAGCAGGGGAGCATGAATTATGTACACGCCTCGTCTAGCAAAGGCTAAAACTCGGTCTTTGTGCCTCAGGCGTTTATTGCAGTATTGCCGCCTGCAGTTTGTTTACGAAACCATATGCTCAAACCACTACATAATATCATGGTACCCAAATTGAGGTGGCGCCAGGCTATGCTAATGTTATTCTTACCTAACCTTACGTGGCGCCACTCAGCAGGGGAGCATGATGTACACGCCTCGTCTAGCAAAGGCTAAAATCGGGTCTTTGTTGCCTGGCGTTTATTGGCAGTATTGCGTCTGCAATTCTCTCACCACTAACATGTAATTCCTGTACAAAAGGGTGGCCGCCTGACGAGTTGGCGACCTTGCAGGGGAAGCGATGAATATGTAGTGGTTGAGCATATGGTTTGGTAAAACAAACTACGGACGGGATACAATACAATCAAGACGATCCTGAGAGGCAAAAAGCCGAGTTTTTAGCCCTTTGCTAGACGAGGCGGTGTCACTATAGACACCTATAGTATTACTATAGGTGATAAGTATAGATTTACCATAGATTCTTTTGAATTTTCAGTGTAATTAAAATGAGTGGTTGTTTGACAGAGTTTGTAAAGACATATAGTAATTGAGAAGGTAATGTTTTAGCCTGTTTTTACAGAAAAATCTCAGTAAAACTATTCTGGAATATGTTTATCTGGCATTTTAATAGTAGCTTAAAATATTGATTTAACTTTAGAAATAAGCTCAAGAAAGGTTGTACAATGCACAAATTTTGAAAAACAATTTATGCCTGCATTGGCAAAAAACGTCTTTTTTGTCGAAAACATGTCATGATTCCCTTTTTTGCTGTTCTAAAGCTTATTTGTTGGTTTGGTGCTGTTTTGCTGCATTCAGTAATCGACTAGGCAACATCCTATGGATTAATACCAAGAGTTCATTGTGCTATGTTGAAATTAAACATAATAAACACGCCGACAAAACTCAAAATAGACTTTTGTATTTGAACGAATGCAAAATGATTGTTTTATGAAAATAATGAATATTTTGGTAATTATTTTCGTAAAAGCACAACAGCAGGTTGGATAAACAAAAACGCTGCTTAAGTAGCAAAAAGAAGATTTTTGAAACAGTGCCTTTTAACTATTGCCAACACTGATTCTAACACCATTTCTTCTTTGGTTGTTAACATTGTTTAGGAGTTTCAGTGCTTCACACGTTCTTTCAAATAATGGAGGATTATTTAAGCTTGAAGTACTCAGTACACAGTGATTAAGAGAGTCAACTTTTTCTCGAAACACAAATTTGGCCTGTACGAGTATGTAATTTTTAAAGGCTCATCTTTTCAATGAAAGATATTGAATCTGGGGTAAAAAAGGGTGTAGATTCCGAAAAAACTACTTTCATACTACCATGCTGCTTTGTTTTTGTGCGATTGTCATGTAATTCTAAGATTACCTCATTTTTGACACTTTTTGGCCAACTCGTTTCTGCATGATTCCACCAAAACAAGATATCAACGATCTATTGTTATAATCAACTTCTTCACACGTTAATCAACATTTTAAGTCACGCAGCTTTGTAATCGGATTTTTGGAAGTGTGCAAAATAAATGCTTTTTAATTGGAATTTTCTAACCACATAAATTCAGAATTACAAATTTGTTGTGTTTTAGCTGCTACTTTGGTCTAACATAGTAGTTTGCAAAGTAATATTGATGTTTTGAATCATATTCGGAAAATTCAGTTACAAATAATTAAAAATTAGCCACCTCTTGTACTTTCAGATTCGATACTTTCAAGATAAATAATATTATTTCATTTCGTATGCAGGGACAATACGGTTGTAGCAAACATCTTCAAAAAAACTTACTTTTTGAAACACCAAATTTTTTATCATGCTCCACATACCTGAAATTAATTAAAACAGCGAAATAATTTGCTTATTTCATAATATTAAGGATTAGATCAATTCTATGAAGACGATAAGTCAAACAATTTTGAATTATTTTTTGGATTAAAATGTTTGGGTACACGTGTTCATACCAATATCGGTCTAAATTCTAAAATCCATGCACGACATACCACTTAACCAAAATAGCAGTTTGAAAGCAAAAATTGTGTGATTTATTGGAGTGACTGAAGCTAAGCGGTATCGCCTGCATACTGTTCACAGGAAAAACATCTACCTAAAAAGTACATAAAATTCAAGGTCCTTAAGCATTAACGTAGGAAGTCAAGTTCTGTCCCAAAAAGAAGTAATTTGTAGGTAAATTGGATCTAAATTGTTATTGTTTCTTGTATATTACAGGGTGGAAAATTGCTTTTAAATTACAAACACTTATTTCAAAACAGTTGTTTCAATTATTTTGTTAAGAGATTGCTCAATTTCCGATTCATTGCCAATTAAAGTTTTTAAAAACGACCAGAAAATCGAAACTCAATTTTTTCATTTATGAATTCATTTTTCCAAGTAAGCAAGCCATGTTGTTTGTACTACCTTTAAAACTAAGTAATTCCAAAAGTGCAATTTTCTTTAAATGCGGTAGCACGCACATTTAAAAAATTGTTAAAACTAACATAGTTCATGTAATTGTGTAAACACAATACAGTAAATAAGCTTCGTTGACGTTCATTTAAAAAACTGACAATCGTTTACACACAAACGTCCAATTTTTTATTGGTTCAAAAGTTTCATAAAAATCTCTCTAAAATACGTAAATATGTTGCTTTCGGGCTGAAGATCACTTATTATGCAATTCGTTAAATAATCAATGTGAAATATAATAACATTCTAAGACAAACAAGAGCTTTCAATTTACTGGTGGCTAACACCCTCTTAGAAATTTATGAGAAGGTTGGAAACTTGCACAGGAATGATATCACAAATGATTAAAAAGCTCGATATTGTATAGCACCCGCAGGGTCCAATCGGAAAAGACAAGCAATATCTACAGGAATGACGCCCCACTCTATATCCACCCTTGAACTCAGTCGTATTCTCCATTTGCGTTGAAAGTCTTGTTAAGTTGAATCCAGCTCCGCTGCAACTGGTACCAGAATACAAATCATACAAACTAGTACGTATCCTACTGTAGCGTTTGGTTCATCTAAAACCACCGAAAGAATTTGTCGTATTCCAAAAAACAGGCTACGAATCAACAAAAACTAACCCAGGATTGTAAACATGACGTGCATTCCTTAGCACACATCCTACAACTGTGAGCTGTCGATGTAGAAGCATTTTAGGGTAAAATACTTCCGATGTTTTGACAGATTTACAAATTGCCAATTTGATTCCCTTTTCAAATTCAATAACAAGAATAATATAAACTACATACATCTCTACGCAAATACAGAGTCCCACTAAAAACCGAATGCAGCAATGACACTCCTTAGGGTGTGATTTATAACGCAAGATGCAAAGTGATTTATCAGGTGGGAAATTGGATCACTTTCTACAAGGAAACACTGGAACCATTATAAGAAAGCATACTGTCCCTGCAGCAAATATATAAATGGTAATAGCTCCTTTATCAAAATAGGCCTGCTGAGAAGCTGTTTTTAGCTTTAAAACGCGTATAATGTGTTCAAAATATCAACCAACTCATTTCCATGGAAGTCAAATGTCCACAAAGCAAGCAGACCTTGGAGACACATTTCCAGTGAGGCAATGTAAGCTAGCACAGCTTCGATTCCGAATGCAAAATTTTGAAAGGAGCAATCTGAACAGTAATTGTGGTACAACAGAATGTATAAAATTCTTAGGGTTACGCAGATGATTAATGGCTCAATGAGGCAATACAAAGAAATATTTTTACGAGGCCAACTTTTTCCATCACAATCAGAAAATAGGGTCGGACTTTTTAAAATAAATTTTGAAGTTCGTGGACAGAACTTGATTGGCAAACAAATGAATCTGTCAACCTGAATGAAGACGTGGAATGCTGCTGACCATATGTGAAAGTATCCTATTCTGTAGGAAGTTTGGTTTAAGATTGTTTGAGAGACTGGAGTAGATGAGAGCAGGATAGGGAGCTAAAGCTAATGTCTCGTGGTTTACTCTCATAAGTATCGCAATTTGGAAATTGCGGTAGACAGAAATTATTGTTTTTACTTAACTGTAGAAATACAGGTTGTTTTATAATTTTTTAAATGCCATTTAATATTCGCAGCAAAATTATTTGTGATGTCTGAATGAGTCAGAAACCATTTTAAACAAATTGTACATATTAGTACCTAAATACGTTTCATTTGACATTTCTGGTAAGAAAAGATGCCAGTTTTAATCAGAACGGATAATTATATAATTGGATAAAAATTGTGAGTAGCTTATAATTTCACTGCTTATGAGCAATTGCCTGCCAAAATATGCCATTGTCGGTAAATGGAATTCCTCCGTTATTTTCAAAGCATATTCTTGGAAAATTGCTTTTTTAATAAATGATCATCAATAAATGTACCCTACTCGTATTTTACAATCCGTTAGCAAGTAATCTAAAAGACACTTATTTTAGTTTAGGTACCAGAAGATACAAAGTTTGATCACTGAATATTTACCCTAAATAAAACGTTGTAGTTCTGACTGACTAATTAAATATAATTAGGTTGTTTTGTAAACGTTAAAACGAAATTATCTTAAATTATGTTTCAGAAAATATCCCAAATTGTAATATAACATGTTCAACTTCTAAAAATTAAAAAGGAAAATACACAAAGAAACCAATAAATAACTGGCATTTTGCGAGGCATTATTCGATTCCAGCATTTAAAAGTTTACACACCTAAACTATCATTATCCTTTTTCAGTAAACAGATTTATATAACACGTTTACAAATTTGTAAGCAGATTTGCAAGCTGCTCAAGAATGATATTCCACATAATTAACATGCTAGCCTTTGTATAACATCCAAAAGGTCCAAGAGGAAAAGACAGGCAATGTCTGCAAGACAGAAGTCTCTTTCTATCCAACTTTAAACGTAAGCGCGACCTCCGTTGCCTTTGAAAATCTAGTGATGTCGAATCCAGCTTTCCTGCAACTGGCACTAAGATACAAATCATACATGGCATTGCCACACCGATGGCAATATTCGGAATGGCAATAATCTCCGGAAGGAGCTGACGTATAGCAAAATACATGGACAGGATTAAGACTCATGCCAAAAAGTATGATTCCAGGAACGTACACATAGAAGGCAGTTTTTACTAAACACCTCACAACTGTAAGCTGTCGATGAATAATCATTTTTGGGTAAAATAATTCGAATTTTTTTGCAGAGCTACAAGGATCAACTGGATTGCTCAAGTTCGATGATGAATACATAATGTATATAACTGTAGACATATACACTCCTCCCTAAAATTATTGGTAACAGACATAAAGCAGTAAAAAAATTAAGATTGATTTGCTTGGCAACTGGATGTGTGAGAACGGATCAAGTTCCGCAATTAGTGGCACCACAAAGCACACTGGAAGAAATAATGTGATTCCTGCCGCAAAAATATATACGGCAGTGGTTCCCTTATCGTACGCAACTAAGCTAGTCCGCTTTCGTGTTTTACTGAAATGATGCAGCGTATTCAAAAGTTTAACCAATTCCGTGGCATGCATGTCAAGTGTCCATATCGATATGAAAGCTTGGAGTAGCAGTGCAGACGCGACGATGTAAATTAGTAAGGCTTCGATTCCCGAAATCCCACTTTTCGAACTGGTAATTGGGGCGGTAGATTTTAAACAGGAGAATATATATAACTCTGATAGTTATAGTAAAGACAATTAACTTGAAAATGGGATAGAAAGAAAACTTTCTGCCTTGCAAAGTAATCACATCCCAGTTTGTTGTAATGATAGGGCTTTGATATAAAAATGTTCGAGTTTCAGGACAAAATTTTATTGGCAAAGAAATGAATTTTTGTGTATGTAGAAATACACGAAATACTGCTTTCCATAACGGACATTCCATTTTTAAAAGCATAAAAATGCGTCTGTGGCAGACTGTGGTGAGTCGTCAAGTGACAAAACAGAAAATAATTTTGAGCGGTGATTATCTGAAACACGTTTTAAAAATTACATGAAACAAAACTACGCCATCGCGTTATATGTAAATTTTTCAGGGAGGCATTTTACCCAATTTTTACAGCTAATCGTATATAAGTTCGTGCGGAACTGTAAATCATTTGAATCCAATCGGTAGCATTTTCACGTTATCAAGCAATTCAGAAAATGGCAGAGTATGCTGGCAATTTGTTACCACATTCTAACCACTAGTAATGTATACGCCACGATAATAGCTCCATTAATGAGCAATTGTTTTAAAGTTAATTTTCAGATAATCACTCAATTATTTTAAATGCCAACTACGAACTTCGAATGATTTGTAATCGCACACATTGATTGATTTATGGTGGGCTTTTTTAGATATTCTAGATTTTCTAAATGTATAAGTTCAAAAGTTGTCCTGGGTTTGTCGAATTGTCCGTTAAAAAAATCCTTAGTATTGTAATTGCACTTAGCGTCTAGGTTGGACATCAATAATATGTGGTTTCACTTTGTGCAAACTTTCCTCTACTACTATATTTCGACACCTTAAAACCCTATCGTAGGAAAAGATGTTGGTAGCAGTGCAGATAGAGTTTATGAACGTATTACAACAAACTTTGAGATATCGGAGAGGTACCAAAAACAGCTTAAACGCCTCACGGTAAAGTTTCTGAATATACTCGATGATAAATAGTGCAAATGAAACTCCCAGCAAATAGACATGCAAATAGAATACCACCAAAATGTTAGTGTCTTGAGAACTAATGGGTTTGAAACCCTGTTGACGATTTTGGGCAAGCCAGACAGTTTCATTCCATGTTTCAATTCGAAACTGCCACAACCTCCATACTTGAAGTATATTGGATTCCAGGAGTTTCCGAAACCGAAAAAAGTAGTTCTGAGAATTCCATGAAAAACCATTCGAACCTAAGACATTGTATAACTCTGCGTACGGACGTTTGCTCACTGCAATTTGGCTCCTATCTATTCCTTTAATTTTAAGTTGCTGTGTGAGGAATTCGACCTTTTCAAGTCTATCCACGTATGCATCTTTACCGCATTTTAATATTTCTCCCAGATAAAAATCTGGCTTCAACATTAGCAAACCTTCTTCAGACGATTTGGGAATCTTTAAATGTTTCTGAATTTTACTTTCCGCCATTGTGAGGGACATTTTCCAGTTTCTTCTAAGGAATGCGTGGGCAAATAGAACATCATATTCATTCCATGAAAACTAGAAAAAAAATTCACCAAATTGGTTTCAATAAACCTATAATAGTTTACCAAACTCATACAAGTTTCCGTTGCAAGTTTAGAATATTTATAAAAATAAAATGGTGAACATTAACATTCAAATACTTTTGTATAATTTCAACTTACAAGTCCTAGCGACATAAATGATCTGAATGCATTTACTCCAAAGTCGTCGTTTTGACTTTTAAGCTCAGCAACAGTTCGAAGTGTAGGGGCGAATGCGCTTGGCGAGTAAATGCTGAAGTTGAGTTTAAATATTTCTTCAAAGGATTCAACATTTTTCTTGACTATTGGCACATTGGTCTTTTCAACCGTGTCTTCTTCGTAGTAAAATGTCAGCACAATAGATCCAAGTAACCATGCACATGACAACCACTTCCATCTGTCTGCGTTGGAAATTCCTTGGCGAAGCAATATAGCATACACTAAAAATGCTCCGTACAGCCAGCTTTCTACTATTTTTAGGTATTTGTAAACAATAACAGAAAGAATAGCCGACACTAACAGCAATGACCACGTTATTCCATCAAATGCTGAAACGTAGCCTAGCATTGTTAGAAAACTTTGTTTTTTGACAGGAGCACATGTTATAAAGTGAATATGGTCAATGGGAAGTGAATAAGAATTGAGTTCTGGTTCATTTCTCACTTCCAATTGTAGGGATATAATGCATGAATACTTGCTGCCAAAACTTGGAGCTCAAATATTGTACAATTTGGGCACATCAGCTTTCCCGACAATAATTCAAAGTTTATGTTCTTGAAATTGGCATTGATTCGCTGTGAACTCAAGGATCCAAAATCCTTTTTTCTTCCACCCTTAACCATGAATACTTGGTTTTGACAAGGAATTGCTGTAGTTAATTTCATATCTGCGAAAGACGCAGTATGTGGAAGTTTGTATGGGATTCTTTCTGGAAAAATTCCTTTAATGGTGTACTGGGATGATAAAACACATCGTCCAAAGTTTAAATTATTTCTACAAAGCTTCGCCACTGTGCGTAGCACAAGAAGTGGGTTCCTACAACGAAGTAAATTTATTCCTGAAATTGTGTAGCGACGTTTATTTGAAAAGTAGACCACCTCAAACGTCAATCTCGCCGGTGGTGCCACACTGAAATACTGTTTTTTGTGCAAGATGCAATCAACCAGGGCATTTATTGTTCGTCCATATATTCCAGAAACGTAATAGTTTACTGGTCGATGGTGTTCGACATGTATGAACATGCTCCTTGTACTCATTTCAAGAAACAAGCGCTTTTTACTGTAATCGTAAAGTGGATCGATTACGGATCTTTCAAGCGTTTGATCAGAGTTTGCGACAAAATGGCCAATGGCCTAATGGCGCCAAAATTGACATGGCAATGGGTCAACATATACCTGAACAAAGCAGCTTAGCTTTGAATGATTCGAGGGTAGAAAGTTGACGCTCTGACCAGGTAGCATATCATACTGTTTACCAAAATTGCACTCAAAGGATGTTCTTAAGTCCGGCTCAGTTGTCTTTTGGTAGTGATATTTCGAGAGTATAGCTGGCAATTTTAAGGGCAGTAGTTGAAAGGAACCTCAATGCTGGTCGCGTTCAGCTCCTTAAAGGAAAACAATTATTTGCTTGTTTTTGGAGAGAGAAATAATCAGTGCTGTGCAGTTTTGTGGCGTTTCATGTACGCTTCAACCATTATATTTTCAAAATACATGCTAAAAAGTTTAATTTTAGAATTGAATAGTTAAATACTAAAAAATATACTTACCCTGATGTTATTTTTATAATTTATTGAACAATCCTTAAA
>LJIJ01004820.1:0-13528 GCA_001718145.1 Orchesella cincta
AGCAAGAGGGCATGTTAAGAATGAAATAATTAACTCCAAAACGCTGAAATATTCCATAACTTTTACTTTAAGCTACAAATGATTGCCAGACAACCATATAAAACACGTAAATCCGATTTACATACTCAGCCTTTGGTAAAGTTGATCTATAACAAATTTTATAAAAAACTCAAACTATTCTTTAATTCCGAATCTTGATTGTGGATAGTTTGAACTAATAATTATAACTCAATTTTGGGGGGCCGGGGGTTTTCATTACATGCCAGATGGATTTACAAATGTGAATTGCATTCTTTCACGATAAAGTGTGATGCAATTTAAACAAAAGTTAAACCAGACAGAAGATTATATTTTGTTGTCAATTTGTAAATCATCTTGCAATGTATATGTATATAAACGCAATGAGTTATAATAATTAGTTCAAACTATCCACAATCAAGATTCGGAATTAAAGAATAGTTTGAGTTTTTTATAAATAATAGATCACCTTTACCAAAGGCCTGAGTATGTAACGTGTATTTACGTGTTTTACTATGGTTGGTCTGGCAATCATTTGTAGCTTAAAGTTAAAAGTTATGGAATATTTCAGCGTTTTGGAGTTAATTATTTCCATTCTTTAACATGCCCACTCTTTCTTAATAGTGGAATTATTTAAATGATTACATGACGGTTTAAAAAACCCAAACCTGATAAAAAAAGTCATACACCAAAACCCTGTTCTCCTATCTGCAATAATGTTACAATGTCCAATATCAAACTAAGTAAGTAAATAATCTTCGAGATACCAGTATATCAAATTGGAAAGTCTTATTTTAGTGGCTATGTTGTCTCCCGAAGATATACCAAGAGTGCATGTAAAGTCGAATACGTAGCTGCAAAAGCTTGTGCTTGAAATACATCATGATGTTCACAATATAGCATGAAAATAACTAGCCGCAAGACATGATCATTGATACAGTGTATCAGATTCATTAACTTGAAACTGGATTGACATGAACAATTTGAATTCCTAAATGTCCACCTGGGTGAAAATTAAGTGGTGACGGCCCTTGTTGGCTTTTCCAAGCAAATTTCAATCACACTGGTGACAATTAATATTGCTAAAAATATTTTCTTGGGGTACATTTCAGAGTATTCATAAGATCCGACTCAATACGCATTTTCCTATCGAATAAAAATTTATATTGAAATCGACTTTATGCAAAAATTAAGTTCTTCTGAAACAGTGTGCACGAGTGTCGGTTTTTGTAAGCATTAACGATATGTGTTGTCAAAGCGCTTGATTTCAATGACCTCTGAGAGGTAAGTTCAAATTTGAACTTTTGCCATTTGACTGCATGTATCGGAGTTGCCGCACGCAAAGTTTAGACCGAACCAGACTTCTTTGTGTCAGATAGAAAACCATCTTGTTGACCACCTTCTACTGAGTTAAAGTTTAATTGGTTTATTACGACCAGCCTGACCCTTCGAGTTGAGCAATGTGTGATGTGTCATTTGACTGGAAATTTTGAGGAGAACGAGTATAATATCAGTGCCAATTGCGCTGGTCCATCATATTCGAAAAATGACCTGATTGGTTACCCCATAGTTACGTATATGATTACATACAAAATGTTAACTAGTTTTTACCTGGATACAGGTATACGAAAAACTTAATGTGATCTTGAAAAATATATAGCTAAAAAGCATTTATAGCTAAAAATCAGATTATATGGTTGTATTAGAGAAATAATTCGAATAAACTACCATGGAATACTTGTGAACTATAGGGTTGGAGGGTACCCTACCGGGTCATATTTCGAAAACGGTATGCTGGTGCAACCTAATTTTTGCTGAATCGTGTTCTCCACTAAATTTTCAATCGAATGATGTATCACACATGTCTCAGCTTGAGCGTAAAGTTCCGTTTAATTATCCTATTAATTGTTTCTAATTTTATAAAGCATTTTCTTCGAGGTGCCAGCGAGTTGCCTTTTTCCCCTTTATTTAACACGTTAAAAAAGTGTCCTGCTAGGCAGTGCTAGGACATAAAGTTAAGCCTGAATTATACCACCTAAAGTCTGGAAAACCGTCTTTGACATCTCTATCGGTTGAGGCTCAACTTTCCGTTGAAATTATTAGTCAACTCTTCTAGGTTCTGGATAAATCGGCGGTGGAAGTATCAGCCAGTCAGAGTCCCTTTATGATCTTCGAGCCTACGAGCTTTTATCGTTACTAGGGCTAAATGCATAATTAACTGACGCGGTTCACTTAACTAATGTTTTTCACTTATAGCAGTATTAATAATGATAAACCTAACCCCGCGATCAGAATCAGTTTATTTGATTCTGACATCGCGATCAACGTTACTATGGTATAAATAATTAAATATGGCCGGAGGGATCAAGTTATCCTGGATCAGTCATGAAACACTGATTCTGACACAAGGATCAGGATTACTTTTGGTATAAACAATACAAATTCAAGTGATTCAACCAATTGTACTAATATTCGAACAGTATTTTAACACGTAAACATGAGTGATGACGACGCTATTAGCACTCCTCCGAAGAGGACGAAGACTCCCAAATATGTTTGAGGGAACTTGCAACAAAGTACAAAGACATAATTGAATCAAAGGTCACCGATTTTGGAGTGATTGGAAGGAAGCCTGGAAAACGATAGAGTGCACGCACAACAATGCGATAAATCTAAACTTTCATAAAGTAGGATCCGTCTCTCAGTTTTTTCCCAAGCATTCCATGTCTCTTGCGTCTTTCATGAACCACATTTGGTTTGAGTTGAGTTAGCCCGTCAAAGCAAATATAAAGTAGTAGAAGTACATCCGTATAACTAGGAAAGTGTATCACATTGTGTGTGCAGATTATACTACCACGAATGCCTTTTCCAGTAACTTAACATACATAAATACATACTCATACGGTTGTGGAGCTCACAAACATTGAATGACGCGGATGAAGGGCTTGCAATTCATTATACATAAAAACACTGGATGAGAGAAGGCTGAAGCACGGATATTGAATTTAAAAATTGTTCCCTTGTTACGAAGATTTGAACCTGCTCTAGAGGTAGTTCAAAAAAACGTAATCCTAACACCAGGATCAGGTTCATTTTCTATGGAAATCCTGCATTATTTATAAGACTTGATTCTGAGCTCGAGATCTCAGTGATCTGAGCTCGGAATCACTATGGCGCATCAAAAATGACATTATTTATACCAAAGTAATTCCGAGATCAGGATAAAGTCAATCCAGAAATCAAATAATTCGGCCATTGTTAATACTGCTATAAGTACTGGATCCTTTTTTTATTACTGGGATAATTCGTACTTTTCTTGTCAACGAGGGGAATAAATAAAATTAATAACGATACAAGAGTGTAAATATTTTGAAAAGGGCGCAATGTCTTCAAAGGGCAAAATTACGCAAGGCAAAATTTTAAAGGGCGAGATTCCATAAGGGCAAACTTTCGAAAGGGCTAAATTCTGCATGGGCAAAGTTCTCAAAGGGCAAAATTCCTCAAGGGCAAAGTGGTAATAGGGCAAAATGACCCCAAAAGGGCAAGTTTCCCAAGGCAAATCGCCTAGACCCTATTCTACATGTATTGTGTGGCGGAATGAATTTGTTCGGTGGAAAGATTGGTAAATTTTTTTATACTACACATTTTTCATATACAATATCATACATGAAACACGTACTTTTTACTTACTGTTTACTTGTAGAAACCCGTCATCCCAAGTCACACTGGCATTTCAGAGACTTTTCGCACTCTTTTATGGTCATTTTTCGATTGCTTTTGTGGCGATTGGGGGGGACTCCATGTTGGAATGTTTTGATGATCATGGCTGGACTTGTATCCCATTCTTTTTTTTCTGCTGTTCGTTGTGTTAGATCTGACCGTCATGAACCTTCTTTTAGTCATGTTTCTTCAAAGATTTTCTTGCAAGAAATTTGTCTAGATAACCCAAATTTTCTAAACAAAAAACCCACATCCATTAAGCTTTCTTTTTAATCCCGCTTAAACGAGCTGGTGTTGAGATGGATGTCTGGGGATTAAATCATAAATTTTTTTATAACTATGTAATATCGCGACATATCACATATAGCTCCGTATGCCAAAAATTTAGTAAACAACTTGTTTTTATCTACACACTTGTATTATTCATTCTTATTATCTCTCTATATAGACTTACTCCTGTACATAACACTATCTTTGAAATGAGATGTGGAATATAGTATATTGTGCTCATTTATACCTATCGCAAATAAACTTGAAGGTATGGCTATATCTCCCAATAACTGCGATAATCCTTCAATTCTCACATTATGATTTCCCTGCGTTATACTGATTTTTCAAACAATTCAATTTCATACATTTGGAACCAATACAATAAAATCCTTCATCAATATGGCTTCTGTAATTTTAAAGCAAGATTCATTTTCAATCATCTTATATACATTATTATAGCATCTACAATAATTTGCCAATTTTTGGCCTAGTCTTACTGATGTCCACTCTACGTAGCAATTCTCTCCAACGACCCGACTACTATGTGTCAAAAGTCCAGTAATCTATAAATCTCATTAAGATTTGGCCAGTAAGGATTACACGTAAAGCGTATTGTTTTTTTTTATTGTAGTAACCTGGGCATAGGGCACGTTGTATATGATCGCCGAAGTATTGGAATGAAGAGACGATTGTGATTGGCAAATAGTGATTTTGCTACCTAATCATTATACAAAATGAGTAATAATGTGGATATATTAGAGTTATTAGGGTTGGTTGACTGGATTTGATTCATTATTGAGAGACAGGTATGCTTCGGTTGAGGTACTTGGATGATAAGCTGAGCATTCAAAGATGATAACAAGGAGTTATTGTTAGAAGGTTTCTGTTATTCTTTGAGTGAGTGTGATGGTGGTTATAATTTAAATGCCCTCCATTTATTATCTTATCAATCTTAACAAAATAGCTTGGTGCATTGCATGTCTACATCTCACGAAATTTGTACACTCAATCACTGTTAAAGTGATCTTGCCGAGCTGGCTGATCCATCTATAACTTCAACTCTCTTATATCGAGGGTATTAATGCAAGGCTCATTTTTGCTTTCATCACTCAACCAGTTATATTCATAGCAACTTTACAATCTTGCCGTTTGAGTCTTCTCTCACCTCTGAATGTCACGTGGTTGTTGTTTGGCGATTATCCGCGTCGTTCAGAACACTATATTGATATTAGGTGTATATTCATTTTCATCGGTGTTTGTTGGATGGAAAAATTTTCTCTCAAAGTGGGACCTGAAACGAAATTCGACTTGCTACTGTGCTTAGACATCTTAAATTGACTATCCATTAAGTACATAAATACCAAGAAAATTCATGGAAATTGCTTGTTTTCTCTGTGTTTCATGGAGCTAATAATTGTTTTATTGGTGGCCTATCCAATAAAAATTTGAACATACGTAGTGGATAGAAGTCTGACTCCATTTTCTTTTCTATGTACCCGTTAGCTCAATACTTAATAGTATAAATATTATTACATGTACAGTGATAGCTTAAATGTGGGCTATCGCGTGAAGCCTCTCTCTTTACAGATGGTTTTTATGAATTTAGTCTAACCTAATGGCTATTAGACTCTTGTGGGCTCAGATTGTATATGCGGGTCTACAGCATGATCAATTTTCTCTATGATTTATTTATAGAAAGAGCCTTTATTGTCTGCTGAGATTAGCTTTTCATACTGTTTTCAGCTTTGTGCGCTGGTCGTTCTTTCTGGTTCTTTTTTTTCGCTTTTAATCTCTTTACGGCTATGCCAACTTGTTACGTGCTCATTTGATGTCGAATAATTAATGTGAAGGAGACAGTGTAAAATAATGTCAAAGGGAGAGGCAACAAATCTTTTTAAAGAAGAATATGATTATAAAAACTTTTGCAACTCGCTCTCTAACCAAGAATTGATTACTTGTACTCTCATACATGTAGAACTCATATATAACATTGTGATAACACTATTTCTATTTCTAATATTCTTTCTCAAAGAGAATACTCTTTAAAGTTGGACGGTTACACCCCCTCACGTAGAGTGATATTATAATATCTTTGTGTTAAGCTCAACATTATTATTTTATGAAATTCATTTTTAACAACCGAAATAAACAAAATATCTCTACTGAAAATACTCTCTATTTACTTTCTGCTCTGGCCAATGATACAATGAAAGATCGCCAGCAGCTTTCAACGACATTGACAGGTGAACAGTTGTGTACATTTTTGAAAAACAAGCATTTAATTTATTTATTGAGTATAGATGAAGCACAAATCCAAAACGAAGAATTCTAGACATGTTCAGCTCTCTCTCGTCTGGTTAGTGGTATCTTGGCAAGCATAATGTAACGATGTTTCTTTGTATATTGCAGAGTAAGTATCAAAAATTCATTTCGGGAGTTTTAACGTCAAAACATGCTGGAATTGTTCTACTTCTCAACCTCGTTTTCAACATGATATTACTAACAAGCACTAATATGGTCATTTTAATTTATTCAAACATTTTAACAATACATTACATAATACTGTAGTTGTACATTTAATATAAGGCTTAAATTATTGTATGTTTGTAGGTTCCAAGGAACGTTTTAGTGGCTTTAAATTTGTTTGTACTACGGTTTTTGCAAGCGAATGTCTTCTCAACATGCTTGCATTGAAGGGCAGGTTTTTCAGAGACCCTTGTCGCATATTTGAACTTTACAGAGTTACTATCAATATTTGAAACATTGAGGACAGAATTATTGTGAAATCATCATACGTCCTGTTCCACCCTGGTTTGCTTCGTTTAGTGAGATTTACTTGGGTTCCAGCTATCTGCGTCATTTTAAAGCTGCAGACGGACTTCGACAACTTATGTCTGTCTCTCTACTACCATTTTTCAACATATGTCTACTCCTCTTTTTGGTCGTTTTCATTTATGCCTTGCTTGGAATGGAACTTTTTAAAAATCTTGAACCAATTTTGGCCAATGCGATTGGTGTGAATTTCGGAACGCTGCCAGCAGCTTTAATTTCACTTTTTCCTTTAATCACTACCGCGGGTAAGCATAAAGAACCATGACATTGTTACGTGCAATACAAATGACATTAACTTCAACTTTTTTTTAGATTGGGACCGATTCATAGTATTTATATTTGATAAATCATTCTGCGAACTAAGGGATTCTTGGCTTTGCGGAAACACAACTTTAGGTGGCGCTTATGTCATTTCGTTTATGTTTATAACTTTTGTAATTCTGGTGAACATGATTTGCGCCATTATACTGGAAAGTTACTCGCGAGCATCAAAACTTGTTGAATTCGAGCTCCGTGATGCGCACTTTGAAATGTTTTATGAAATTTTGTCCCAGTTTAAAACCGCGAGCTCCCAATTTGTTTACGATAACGACTTGGCAGACATGTTTGAGAGTTTTAAATCGCCTTTAAAGGTCACAAAACCTAATCGATGCGCCATTACCCTCATGAATTTAACCATTTACCAGGTGAGAGTTAATAAACTTCAATTTTTAATTTCATAAAAACATATTTTGAATTTAATGTTAATTTTTTTAAAACAGGTAATTGGTTCATTGTGCAGACGTTTTGGATGCTGCGATTACCTGTTTATACATTCGGAAAGGTGTCATCCCTGCGCAACATTTCAGCCAGTATCAAGATGAAATGAAATTTGAGAATAAGTGTGAGAAAGAAATTATCTCTTCAACCTATCAGCTGCAACGGAGACTACGGAGTGCTAAAATTATTCAGCACGCTTGGCGGAACCGCAAAAACTTCTACAAGTAGTTTAAAGAATTGTAAAACCTTTCCATATTCTATTTAAAATGTACTTAATGTATAACGTAATCAAGTAGGAATTTCTATTCAGCTAGGTAGCATCATGTTGTGAGTCATAATGCCATTATAAATTTATCACGTCGCCCCATTGCGCTCATGGGCGTACCATCCTATGGGACAGGTAGGGCAATGTCCTCCCTGGATAACTGCTGTTCCCTGTAAAAAAAATTTAAAATTTGCTTGAACTTTATAAAAATAATAATAAATGTTCAATGTAGGGTACATTTGTCCTCCCTGAAATTTTTTGGCTGCTACGCCGATGATTGAATTGTATCAACTGACTTAAATCAATACATGTCTTCTAGATTTGGTCACCCAATTGGTAGCCATTTTACAGTCATACATACCATCTATGAAAAGATAAATAATATTAAAGTTGGAACTTACTAATACCAAACAAAGACCAAATGAATTTTGGCATTTACTTAGGAGATAGGAGCCTTACAATCAGCCCCGAACCGTTCTTTGAAAGGAAATGTATTTGTCACTTATCATCCGCTGTTTTATAAAATGAAACTGCTCGCATCATATGCAATCTAATATGGGGAAAATTTAAAATGAACATCAACGGTGGAAAAAACTTTTTCGTCCTACATTTCCTCATTCCGATTCCGAAAGCCCATCCAACGTTAGTTTTTGTGGGTTATTCATAAGTTTCTACATTTCGCAGTACAGCTGGTTCAATTTTGTTTCCAATCTACGACTACGAGTCTTGCTCGTAAGTATTTTTAAACTAGAAACATATTTTCATATCCATTATTTCAAGCAAATATAAGTGTAAATACAATTATATGGAAAACCTGACAACTGATACACGTATCGTCCATTGGAATAGTATATTAATACTAACAGTTCAAATACAACCAAAGCATCGCCGTAAAATGTAAAACCTATTCTAAAAACTACACATGTTTGCAAGGTTCTTATTGAGATGAACACTTTTACAGCTCAGTGGACTGGTCTTTGCTGTTTACAGTTCGGTAATGTTGAAAGGTTCTTACGAAACAGACATGAACATGTAAATAAGTTTAGCCAAAACAGAACTGTTAAACGAGATTAAATTATATGCATTTGAGTCTAAAGTTTGTTTACATAAAACCATGTTGAGTACAAAATCATATTTCGTGGATTATAATGTTTGTATGAATACTGGATAATGGAAATGGTTTTCAAAATCAAAAGACGGGGCAGAATTCAATGAATTCCATTCAGATTTTATTTTTGGATCTGAAGAAATGTCTGAAAGTTATTACAAGGGTCTGGGCGATTTTCCGTTGGGGAAATTTGCCCGTTCGGATCATTTTGCCATTTTACATTTTGCTTTTATGCCCTTTTTATATCCTTTGTATGTCGTAAATTATATCCACTAAAGGTACATCTCAAATTGTCCGATTTATTTAATCTGATACATTACTGGAAATTAAAAGTACACACACACACGTAACCAACCAAGAATTAATACAAAAAAGCGTATGGTGATATATGATCGTAATTACGAGTGGAAAGGTGAAGAGCGTCTTTAGAACTGACTAGATCTTTCGCTTGCTCGGACTTTGTTGTATAAAATAATTATTCAATCTATACGAGCAAGAGTGGCATGGCCTGAAAGCCTGTACTATGTTTCCTAGGGTACATAATTATTTGTCAGCATGGACTGATATCGAAGAACGAAATGAATTTCCAAAGGTGAATCAAAATCTGTTTACCTTGTGTTTGGAAAATTTATCCTGACCATTTTAGAAATGACAGTCAAATTAAAATGAATGTAGGTGCTAGGTATCAGGTGCAGTAAACTAAATCATGGCACAGTAGCATTTATAAGCATGTGCCATGAAACAACCCGACTGACAAGGAAAGGTCTTGAGGTGCCGCTCAAGATAAGCGTAACCATTAGTCGTTTTCTGGTGTAAAAAACTAAAGCTGAAAATTATGGTGACAACCGTTTTTTTTGTAAAACTGCACTTTTGGAATTACTACGAACGAAAAACTGGACAAACTTTTTGTGCTAGATAGATGGTTTTCCATGAACATTACGAGAGGCAATCAGGAGTTATTAGAAGGTTTTAGCCATGTAAATTTCTTCATTTACCTCTACTTACACTAACCGATTTTTCTACATATTATACCGGAAAAAATTGGGTCTTTCAAGTAAGTTTAAGTAAATGAAGAAATTTGACATGGCTACTAACCTTCTAATAACTCCTGATGCCTCTCGTAACTGTTCATGGAAAACCATCTATGCTTAGCAGCAAAAGTTTGTCCAGTTTTTTCGTTCGTAGTAATTCCAAAAGTGAGTTTTACAAAAAACGGTTGGTCCACCATAATTTTCAGCGTAGTTTTTTACACCAGAAACGACTAATGGGTTACGCTTATTCTGAGGCGGACCTCAAGACCTTTCCTTGTCAGTCGGGTTGTTTCATGGCACATGCTTATAAATGCTACTGTGCCATGATTTAGTTTACTGCACCTGATACCTAGCACCTACATTCATTTTAATTTGACTGTCATTTCTAAAATGGTCAGGATAAATTTTCCAAACACAAGGTAAACAGATTTTGATTCACCTTTGGAAATTCATTTCGTTCTTCGATATCAGTCCATGCTGACAAATAATTATGTACCCTAGGAAACATAGTACAGGCTTTCAGGCCATGCCACTCTTGCTCGTATAGATTGAATAATTTATTTTATACAACAAAGTCCGAGCAAGCGAAAGATCAAGTCAGTTCTAAAGACGCTCTTCACCTTTCCACACGTAATTACGATCATATATCACCATACGCTTTTTTGTATTAATTCTTGGTCGGTTACGTGTGTGTGTGTACTTTTAATTTCCAGTAATGTATCAGATTAAATAAATCGGACAATTTGAGATGTACCTTTAGTGGATATAATTTACGACATACAAAGGATATAAAAAGGGCATAAAAGCAAAATGGTAAAATGGCAAAATGATCCGAACGGGCAAATTTCCCCAACGGAAAATCGCCCAGACCCTTGTAATAACTTTCAGACATTTCTTCAGATCCAAAATAAAATCTGAATGGAATTCATTGAATTCTGCCCCGTCTTTTGATTTTGAAAACCATTTCCATTATCCAGTATTCATACAAACATTATAATCCACGAAATATGATTTTGTACTCAACGTGGTTTTATGTAAACAAACTTTAGACTCAAATACATATAATTTAATCTCGTTTAACAGTTCTGTTTTGGCTAAACTTATTTACATGTTCATGTCTGTTTCGTAAGAACCTTTCAACATTACTGAACTGTAAACAGCAAAGACCAGTCCACTGAGCTGTAAAAGTGTTCATCTCAATAAGAACCTTGCAAACATGTGTAGTTTTTTAGAATAGGTTTTACATTTTACGGCGATGCTTTGGTTGTATTTGAACTGTTAGTATTAATATACTATTCCAATGGACGATACGTGTATCAGTTGTCAGGTTTTCCATATAATTGTATTTACACTTATATTTGCTTGAAATAATGGATATGAAATATGTTTCTAGTTTAAAAATACTTACGAGCAAGACTCGTAGTCGTAGATTGGAAACAAAATTGAACCAGCTGTGCTGCGAAATGTAGAAACTTATGAATAACCCACAAAAACTAACGTTGGATGGGCTTTCGGAATCGGAATGAGGAAATGTAGGACGAAAAAGTTTTTTCCACCGTTGATGTTCATTTTAAATTTTCCCCATATTAGATTGCATATGATGCGAGCAGTTTCATTTTATAAAACAGCGGATGATAAGTGACAAATACATTTCCTTTCAAAGAACGGTTCGGGGCTGATTGTAAGGCTCCTATCTCCTAAGTAAATGCCAAAATTCATTTGGTCTTTGTTTTGGTATTAGTAAGTTCCAACTTTAATATTATTTATCTTTTCATAGATGGTATGTATGACTGTAAAATGGCTACCGATTGGGTGACCAAATCTAGAAGACATGTATTGATTTAAGTCAGTTACAATTCAATCATCGGCGTAGCAGCCAAAAAATTTCAGGGAGGACAAATGTACCCTACATTGAACATTTATTATTATTTTTATAAAGTTCAAGCAAATTTTAATTTTTTTACAGGGAACAGCAGTTATCCAGGGAGGACATTGCCCTACCTGTCCCGTAGGATGCTACGCCCATGAGCGCAATGGGGCGACGTGATAAATTTATAATGGCATTATGACTCACAAACATGATGCTACCTAGCTGAATAGAAAAATTCTACTTGATTACGTTATACATAAGTACATTTTAAATAGAATATGGAAAGGTTTTTACAATTCTTTAAACTTGTAGAAGTTTTTGCGGTTCGCCAAGCGTGCTGAATAATTTTAGCACTCCGTAGTTCCGTTGCAGCTGATAGGTTGAAGAGATAATTTCTTTCTCACACTTATTCTCAAATTTCATTTCATCTTGATACTGGCTGAAATGTTGCGCAGGGATGACACCTTTCCGAATGTATAAACAGGTAATCGCAGCATCCAAAACGTCTGCACAATGAACCAATTTACCTGTTTAAAAAAATTAACATTAAATTCAAAATATGTTTTTATGAAATTAAAAAATGAAGTTTATTAACTCTCACCTTGGTAAATGGTTAAATTCATGAGGGTAATGGCGCATCGATTAGGTTGTGACCTTTAAAGGCGATTTAAAACTCTCAAACATGTCTGCCAAGTCGTTATCGTAAACAAATTGGGAGCTCGCGGTTTTAAACTGGGACAAAATTTCATAAAACATTTCAAAGTGCGCATCACGGAGCTCGAATTCAACAAGTTTTGATGCTCGCGAGTAGCTTTCAAGTATAACGGCGCAAATCATGTTCACCAGAATTACGAAAAGTTATAAACATAATGAAATGACATAAGCGCCACCTAAAGTTGTGTTTCCGCAAAGCCAAGAATCCCTTAGTTCGCAGAAGGATTTATCAAATATAAATACTATAAACCGGTCCCAATCTAAAACAAAGTTGAAGTCAGTTTCATTTGGATTGCACGTAACAATTCCATAGCTCTTTATGCTTACCCGCGGTAGTGATTAAAGGAAAAAGTGAAATTAAAGCTGCTGGCAGCGTTCCGAAATTCACACCAATCGCATTGGCCAAAATTGGTTCAAGATTTTTAAAAAAGTTCCATTCCAAGTAAGGCATAAATGAAAACGACCAAAAAGAGGAGTAGACATATGTTGAAAAATGGTAGTAGGGAAATTTTGAGAACAGACATAAGTTGTCGAAGTCCGTCTGCAGCTTTAAAATGACGCAGATAGCTGGAACTCCAAGTAAATCTCACTAAACGAAGCAAACCAGGGTGGAACAGGACGTATGATGATTTCAACAATAATTCTGTCCTCAATGTTTCAAATATTGATAGTAACTCTGTAACAAGTTCAATATGCGACAAGGTCTCTGAAAACCTGCCCTTCAATGCAAGCATGTTGAGAAGACATTCGCTTGCAAAAACCGTAGTACAAACAAAATTTAAAGCCACTAAAACGTTCCTTGGAACCTACAAACATACAATAATTTAAGCCTTATATTAAATGTACAACTACAGTATGTATGTAATGTATTGTTAAAATGTTTGAATAAATTAAAATGACGCATAATTAGTGCTTGTTAGTAAATATCATGTGAAAACGAG
>LJIJ01004821.1:0-13525 GCA_001718145.1 Orchesella cincta
GTTGGAGGAGTTTGCTGCTCAGCTGCTGAGGATTCTTGGGAAGAATTTTCAAATGAATACTGGTTCAATTGTTCCGCAATAATTCCTGCTGCCGAATCCTGGCTGAGGAACGCACCGGATGTGACTGTCGCAGAGGTTTGGTGACTACGAGCGGCTGGAGTTGCTCCGGAAGCCTTAAATGTTGTTGCAGCAGCTGCAGGTACACGGGGAGTTGGGATGGATTCAGCTTCTGAAAGGTCAGCAGTGCTTTCTGTACTGGAAGTTGGTGTCACACGGTATTTGTATTCATCCTTCCGACTTAACGCCTGCTGTAATCCATGATCTTTTTTCGATGAACACAAAACATTATACTGTAAAAAAAACCATAAATTAATTTCAAATCAATTAACCTGTATGAGTAAATTTATGTGATCTTTGTCAAGTGAAACTTACAAAGTGCCAAACTCTCGATCACATCCCACCTCAAGGCACGATGGGTAGGTACAAAAATTATGCATCTTTTCGATGTGCTTTTTAAGATCAGACTGCAACAAACGACAACAAATCAGTAAATATTTATAAATTGAAATACAACAATTGGATTAACTATATTATTATTATTAATATACCGCTTTACTAAACGCGATGTTGCACCAAATTGCTTTTTCGCACGGTAGATCTTTCCTTTATGGTTGTAGGTTATATGGTTAGACTTAAATCTCTGTAATAAATAATACAGTACTTAGTACATGCTATTTATTAACTACTACCAGCCTGCTGGTTAAATACTAATAAGGTACCTTTTGTACCACATTCCGCACCAGTCAATTGGACAGAGTTCCATGACGTCATGCGCACCTTTTATGTGAGACTTCAGAGCATTGCTGGAAATTGTAAAGTTAAAAAATTAGTTTACAGCATCTGTATATTTACAGTTGCTGTATTACAATTATAATATCAGTAAACAAAGTTCAAATACCTCGTATTAAACTTGGCATCACATGGTCGCAAGCGTATTCCCGTGCATCTACACATTGGCAATGTGAATCTTTAACTTTTGCTGCAATTATGAAGTAAAAATAAGCGGACTAATTTTAGAGTTCGTTATAGATAAGCTGTAGTTAATAATTCAATTGTATATACTTACTGCATAGGAAATACTTTCCCGCACCTCGGGCACTTGTGAATCATGTGGACAGTTACGATATGCGTATTCTCTCGGCTTCCGAGTTCAAATGAAATGAACGGTGCAGTACTGCAAAAGAATTAAAAACGTTAACAGAAGCTGTTACTAAACTACTTGGAATTGTATAAAAATAGAACTTACGTGCACTTCCACAGATGAATTAATCGGTGTGTGTCTAACTCAACCTGTGATAGGAACACAGAGGCACAATTGGTGCTGACGCATCGAAAGAACGGAAAATCCACATCCCACGTGTACCTGCATCTTTTGAAGACATCAAGGTTGGCCCCAGTTTCCGATTCAATCAGTTCAATGGTAGTCCTCATTGAATACAACGACTGAAAATTGGGGTTGGTCATATCTGCTCGGAAAGCTTGAATAAATGTCTCCTGCCCTTTGCGTCTTAACTTTATGACCTTTAAACACCGCCCGGGGAGTAAAAATCTCGAGGTGGTTTAGGCTCTTCTGGGCGTATCCTCACTACGAGACAAAAACATGAAAAAGAGTTAAATCCAGCAACTGGAACTTGCAGTAACTACACAACATATACAGCAACTGTAAATTATTATATACTTACGAGTAATTATAAATCGGACCAGTAGCTTGAATTCCATCATGCCACATCTTAACTAAGTGGTAAAAGTGGAACTCCAACCGCTTGATTTGGCTAATGTTGAAGCGCTTTAGCTGTGGGATGCCATTTACTAGACTGAATGTATCTTCCAGATCTTCTTTACAGAGTCTGTAGAAAATTCGCAGCAGCTACATGTCCGATTTCACATGCTGGTGTCAGTGCTGCATAACATCGTGGACTAACGCATCTGACGCCCTTTTTCTCGTAGAAGACTAAAGTTCTTCGGCTGACATTTTTGTCAAATCATCCCGATTTAGTTTTCTAATGCAGCAACTGCAGTGTGATGTTCATCATCCCACAAGAGTCCATATCTTCGCTTCTTGATGACCTTCCAGCCGCTGGATCCTCGAATCTTAACCAACTCCTCTTTGAAATCGATCTTCTCTAACGGCTGGTGGTCCAATGTTGTCCAATATCCCAACTTGATCGGCATACAGATGCGGTTGTGGGCTAACTCGCTTTTGCGCTTGACATCTGTCCCACACCCTCACATCGATATAGACTTTGGCACACAATGGTGTTGTGTACCTTGATATCATCAACTTCCTCGTCGCAGTTGTAGCAGATGGTTGTGTAAAACAGGTTCGGAATCCATCTTGCCAACCTCCTCCAGTTACTGGAACTCACCACCGCCTTCCAGCCACTGGATCTCACCCACACCACACCAAACTACGCTTTAATCAACACTGAAAAAATCTACCTCAACCTAATTTTTGGAGTTTACTCCATTAACCGTTAATTAATAAACACTAAAAGATTGTCTATCTATACTTTAAATCACACGATTCAGGTTTAACCAGAATTTAAAAAAAAAATTCACAATGATGAACTTGTTTTCCATGAACTCACTCGCGGAACAAAATGCAGTAGCTGCAAGAAGGAGCTGTTCTACGATGCATGTTTCCTTTACGCAAAAACGTTTAAGTTTGACAAAATCTCGTCCACGCTCATTTGCATCGACTATGTACATGTATTACGTTAAACGATTTTGTATTACAGAATCTGTATGAATCGATAGTGTCTTTGTCTCTCTTTATAACTTCAACCGACAAATTTACGCTACGATCGTGATATTGATATGCATCAAATTTTCATGTTTTCCATCCAAGAAAGCTCCATGTCCATTTCCAGACGGTCCTACACTCGTGGGGCAATGTTTGGCAATATTCCCGACTATATTGGAAGCCCAATGACAAGAAGACCTTCGGATGTTATGTCTACATCCTCTGCAGAAGATGATCGGGACAGGGAAGGCAGTTTTTCTGATGAGAGTGGAGATGGGGATGATTTGCATCAAACTCGGCAAAGCTCCGTTAACATGTCGAGATATTCTGTATCAATTCATCCGATAACTGGAATACTCTCTTTTGGGGCTTTTCAAAGAAACAATGGTTCCTACTTTTGATATTTAGTATTGCCGATTTATTCGCTGGGATTGTGTATTCCCTTCAAGCCCCGTTTTATCCACAAGAAGCTGAAAAGAAGGGGGCGACCCCGACTGAGTATGGACTTGTTTTTGGAGTTTTTGAGCTTACAATGTTTTTGGTCTCTCCTTTCTACGGCAAATTCGTGAGTAAACATGACATTAAAGTCTAAATAAGGTTATATAAACCATCATGTCAATTTCATTCACAAAATGAAAGACAACATGAAAGATATTTTGCAACTTACAAATTTAATCAGCGTGCCCACCCGAGAGAAATTAATCAGGAGCATTTTCAGTTAATTACTCTTGAGAAGACTCAATATGACAGCTTGAAAAGTGAATTATGCTATGATTTATTTCTTGCTATTAATCCTCAGATGAGCAGAATTGGACCGAGAGTGGTTTTCAATGCTGGGATTTTTATCACAGGAACATGTTGCGTGCTCTTTGGGTAAACTGATTTGTTTAATTTAATTTATTTCATCAGTCTACATAAATATAAATCATTAGCGCATAAGAACTTGTTTAAATAATTATGTTGTGACGAGCCTCATGTTGCACTAGATGATTGAGGAGTGTAGAGGTCACGTTGGATGATTATTTTAATTTTTATCAAATGTCTTGTCACAGACTTTGGATCAAATTCAAGATCGAGTTTGGTTCATTGGATTGTCCTTTTTAATTCGAATTCTGGAAGCTTCCGGAAATGCCGGTACGGAAATAAAGTTCATGAAAATCAAAGTTGGTAGCCTATATGCATGTTGGATTTTTCATAGGATTTTCAACGGCTTCATTTACCATCATTGCTTGCGAATTTCCCGATTCTGTGGCTACTACATTTGTAAGCGCTAGAGCAAAGCTTTATTTTTTTACTTGACTTTACAGTAACTGATGTGTTATATTGCATTTTAATAGGCTTCATTGGAAACATTCTTTGGGCTCGGGCTGATTGTGGGGCCTACCATGGGCGGGTGGACTTTATCAAGTTCGAAACATATCTTTTATCAAATACTAAACATAAAAAGACAGGCTAATTAATACAAACTGTAAATTCAATAAAAATATTTTTTTTTAGGTTGGTGGGTTTTAATCCTTCCATTTGCGGCGGTGACTGGAGCTTTGCTGTTTTTTGAACAACGCAACAATGATTCCTAATCTATTTATGCCAAAATCTACATCTGCAGCCGGAATACAAGATGAAAAATCTTCTAGTGGGTTTTTACAGTGTTTTTAATTCCATTCTAAAGAGTTCGCAGGAGTTTTATGGTTGGCTGCATGTTGCCAATCATCGTTTAGTGCCGCTGTAGTAATAGGAATTTTTTTAAGGCTCGTCCTCCTTTTTGGGGAACCTCATATTAAAAGAGTCAGGTTGCACATCAATGGGATAATAAAGAAAGTTTTCCCCATGCTAAAAACTAAGCAAATGAATTTTTCATGAAAAATCTAAATAACTTTTTTGCCACAGTTTGGTTCCTAAGCTCAGTTGGGAAACGGGAAACTTTGTTTTTTTGTTTTTTATAAAACGGGTGGTGTTTTTTACTGCAATTATTCTTTTGCCCCCGGCATGGGAATGGTTTTTTTTTGTGATAGAACTTAGTTTGGGAACGCAAACTAGCTTCACGCGCTGGCTTTTTGGAGCAAATTTCTTTCATTTAAACAATTATTGGGAATTTTTGTTTTTTTTATTGGCCGCAGTTTCCATTTCCAATCCCAAAATCCGAAACGTAAAATTAAGGCCATCAATAAAAATTCCAAATTCCATTTTTTTTGTAGAAAAGGAAATTTTGTTTTTTTCTAAGAACTGGAAATAATGGTTTTTGAAACATAAATGATTTGGTTTTGCAAAGACAAAATTGGGTGGGCTTACATGTGGTTTTGGCCGCCCTGGAATGATTTTTCCCAAAGGATTTCCGGAATTAGGAAGCTTTTGCCTTCGTGGGTGTTAGTTTTTATTTTTTTGGCGCTGCCGGAACACTCCAATGTGTGTACCTTATTAAAAACTAATTGAAACCTAAAACACGAGCCCCTTAAAACAAAAAATTTTTTTTTTTTAATAATCTGCATTTTTTTTTTCAACAGTGGCTGCAGGATTTCCCCCAGAACAATGTTAAAGCGGGCGCCCAATAATTTCCAGTCGTTTTTTTTCCGCTTGGTATGGTTTGGGGCATCTGTGCCTTGGGCCCACTTGGCTCTTTCATTGGGCTAAGTTAAATAGGCTTTTTTGGAATAATTTTTGCTTTTTGAAATCTGGTTGGCCTTTGCCCAAGGGGGCCCTCCAGTCCTTTGTTTGGTGCGGTTTTTGCCCCCAGCTTTTATACATTGGTAAAAGTTTTCATTTTCGCCCCAAGTTTCCCTTACTTCTTTAATATTAACACTTCCCTTTTCCCCATTAACGTTATTTCAACTGTTAATACTTTTGGAATTTTTTCAGGACCCATTTGGCTTGTTATAGCCCGTTCCTTGTTATTCAGCTTTGAACAAAAAACAAAGGCCTAACACCAGGACCAGGACACCAGGACACTAGTTGGAGAAAGGAAGCACGCTCTGGATTTGAGGGAAGTTTTGTGATAACAAATGGAAAGGATTCGTCCGAAAACCGCCGGGGCCTGGTAAACATAAAATTGGGAAGCGCAATCTTTAATATGGCATAACGTGTAAAAATCTTTTTCGTCTAAAAAAATAAATGGTTTAAAATACTCAAATTTTTTTCGCAAATAGGCCCCTGTAACTAATTTTTCTGAGGACCTAAAGACTCCGTATCTTTTTTGCCTTCCTTTTTTTTACAGACTACGAAACGAGTTTTTTTTATAAGATTTTTTGTAATAATTCTTCATAAAGTCCCCATTTCTGATAACTGGTGTCAAGCAAATTTATTACCGGTTTATAAACAGTGGGTACAATGATAGAAAATAAAGTAACGGTAAAAATGGTAAAAATTAATTTTCCCCCTAATTAATATTGTATGATAAACCCGCAAATGTGGCTTTTAAAAGTGTTTTTCAGGAGTTCCAAAATATCCAACATATTTAAAATTAAAACATGAAATTTTGGGATAACGAAGTTTTATCAACTTTGAGAAACATGAAGTTTTCTTCACTTTTTATTTTTTTTGTTTTTTTGTAAAACAGTTTTTTTTAACTAAAATATTTATGACTTTTTTAAACAAAAATGTTTTTTTTTTCCTTGAAAACAAATAAAAAATTGTAGTGGTCCGCTTGGACTGAAAGTTAATATAAGGTTTTTTGATTATTTCCCTTTTTGCATTCCGGTGTTTAAATTAAATTTTAAAAGTTTCGCCAAATTGGCCCCCAACTTCCGCCTTGGATGCCGAAATAATTAGGCCCTTTCCGTTAAAATGCCAGTTTTGCCCGGGTAAAAAAGCAGTTTCGTATAAATTTTTTTTTTTGAATGCAATAATTTAACCAGTAAAACCTGATAATAAAAGGACAATAAAGTTTTTTTTTGTTTCCTAAAGTCTTCCATTATACCCCAATTCCCCATTTCACGTGGCTGTATGCAATGAAAAATACCCTGTTATAAACTTCTTTTTTACCGTTACTCACTTCCTGAAAATATTAGTAACACCAAGAAAATAACTTTTCAATAGGTTGATCCCTGTTTACTAAAATGTAAAACAGCCCTTTGCAATCTTGAGACGAAGAACAATTCAAAATAATCACTTTTTTGCAGAAGCAGCTGGCTCACTGGCTTTTCATGTCTTTATGCAGATGATTATATTTAAATACTTTGTAACGTCCCAAGTTGCAAAAAATACAATCAGCCTACATTGCCAAAGGTTAGAAAGAAAGCCTAAGTAAAAATTCATTTTTTTTTTGTTTGAACAAGTTTTTCCTTGTCAACTTGCAAATTCGTTTGGTAGGTTGACTTGACTTTGACTTTGAAAAGTCCACTTTTTGCAATGTAAAATGTAATACATAATCTTTTTGAAATCTTTCGTTCCCTTTCGTTATGCCTTCTTAAGCCATTTGGTAAATTTTTTTAACCTATAAGTCCCCCATTTACCCAAAACAAGCCAAACAGCCAACCGCTTTTTTCAAGTTTCACAGAGTACTATTAATAGTAAATATTATTGTCTTTCTTCAAATGGCCATGTTGGACCCTCAGATTAACTACTAAATTTTCTTTTGTTTTGCGTTTCATTGCAAATAGAAATCATACTTCAAAACAATGTAAGTAACATAGCAACACACAGACAACGCATCATACAAAACAATTTTTTCCCTTTCATTGGCTTTTTTTGGGTGAATTATTTTTTCCTTTGTCTTTGTAAACTTAAATTTCCTTAAATCGCAAATCTAATGAAAGCCTTCCCCAGAACGCTAATCATTGTTAATTCGGATGGGGGGTGGGTCCCCCCACGTCCTGCCCCTTCTGTAAAGTTTATTAGTTTGTTCCGCTTTGTCCCCTTTTTGGTAATGGTTTTTCACAGCCTTAATAAAAACCCCTAAAATAACCTGTTTTTTGTTTCTTTGTCCCTTTTTGCACAGTAAAGGCCCCCTTTTCGAAATGTTTTTTTCTTAATTTCCTTATCAGTATCCCGATTTTATTCTTTCGCCTCTTGAAAAATTAAAAAACGTGGGTTTTATATGTTTATTAGACCCAAAAGCGACATTCCTTGAATTGACAAAGGAATTTGGCAAAGTTTAGTCCTTTTTGGTTTTGGGGGGAAAACATGTGTTTTCCATATTCAATTGTTTTACCGGTTGTGTGTAGAACTCTACTGGAAACTGAAGGGGAGTGCAAATAATGATAGCGTGGTCCCGTGGCAAGAATTAGTTTATCGGTTTTTTTTAGTTTTCAAGTTGGTTTGGATTTACAAAGTTTATTTTTGGAAATTTTTGTGGAAAAACTGATTAAGTTTTGGGAGGTTTTGTCAATATGGGTATAAAAGGAGATTCAATGAAATGAATCAACTGCAAGTTTAAGATTTTCATAGGGGCAGCTTGAAAGTTGCAGAGGACCATGTTCACGTTCAAGTTACACAAATACGACAAGAAAGACAAAGAATATCGGGTCATTTACATGTGGGTGTGCTTTTGCCTAATAAGTGGTACAATACTAACCGTGGGCAATTTAAAGAGTTTGGGTCTAAACAGTGAATTTTGCTTGGAAATATTTAATTCACATTGGACCCATAAGCTAAAATCTTTAAAATGCTGAAAATCATGGGATTTTTTGGGGAAGCCAAGAGGAATAACCTCCCCACTGGGCACGAGGGCCAAGTCCCAGTAGCCCCTAAATTTTCGTTAAAGTTAAATCGAAAATTCCCTCCGTTTTTTTTGCCCAATACCCTTTTGTAGCATAGTCTTCCGTTTGGAAACCCAAAATTCCCCAGGTAATTTTTACCAACAGGCAAATCATAAATAAGTTTTTTTTTTTTGGAAAATGATTTTTGTTTTTTGTCCATAGAATGATTTATATAATAATGCCAACGACTTTTTCCCTGACAGCCCAACTTGGTTTTAACAGCAAGGACAGAAGACCGGCGGCAAAAGAAAAAATCGCAAATTGGTTTTTTACCTGACCTTCACTTTTCCCCCCCGACAATGGGCTTTTCCCATATTTTAACGGTCCTTTTTAAAATAGGGTAAAAACCAAATTTTTTTTCTGATTTGGAAATGGGGGGGGTAAGCAATATGAAAAGGGCCCCTTTTATCCTCATCAAGAGGTATTTCCCCCAAATTAATCGGTCCCCCGGTCTTGAAGATTTTTTTGTTTGGGTGGGAGAACCCACTGCAAAAAGTGCCTTGACTTTTTCGATGGGACATTTCTTTGGAAAAGTTTTTTGGCATATTTTTTTGCGAACCTGGACCATCCTGAAAAGTTTGGCCATTATTTTTTCGAACTGATACAAACTGCGTTTGGCAGAATGAAACTTTTTTTTTTGAAACGGCTTAATCTGCATAAACAATGATTTATCACGGAGAAAAGCCGAAAAAACACACACCATAAAGCCTTAATATTAGATAATTTTTTTTTTTTTAATTATTTTGATCAACACAATTCCCTTTTAACCAAAACTATTTAATTTTTTAAATAATAAATTAGGAATTAAAGTGAACAAAAAATGCTTTCCAAAATAAGACTTAATTTATATAGGAATCGGACTTTTTGTTTTTTCATAAAAAATAATCCACAAAAAAAAGATTTTATGGTACGAAAATGCTTTCCGGATCGTTTTTTTTTTTCAATTAGAATGACTAATAGAACATTTGAAACAAATGCGCGCCCTTTTATATCAAATTTTTGGCGCAGAAATTTTTAGCAGAGAATTTTAATGAATCATCAAGCTCAAGTTTTTGTCCCCCCCCCAAATTAAAGTAGAAATAGCCCGGTTTTGAAAAAAGTCATTCTGCCCAACGCAGGTTTTGTATAGTCGAAAAATATGCCCAAACCTTTTTTTTTTTCAGATGTCCCCAGTCGAAAAAATTATGCCGCCAACTTTTTTTTCACGAATGTCCCAGTCCCGAAAGTCAGCCCACTTTTTGGCAGGTTTTGGTTTCTCCGCAAACACAAATCCTTTCAACGACCGAAATAAATGCCCCAAATTTTTTTTTTTCAAGAAGAAAAAGAAAGATGAAAAAAGGTAATATAAATTGATTGGAATTTTTTTTTTTAATTCAATTGAAAGGGCGGAAATGCCAAAGGGGTCACTCCATCACAAATACGGTTTTTGTGTTTTGGAATATTCGAATTTGTCCCAAAGTGTTCGCCTCTTCCCTGTATGGAAAAATTCCGTACGTAAAAACAAAATAAGGAAAGATTTGCCAAGCTCAAATTTTCCAATTCTTTTTTAAACAACTCTCTTACACATTCCTTGAAAAATCAACATGCAATTTTTAACATGGTTTTTTTTTTTTTTTTGGTAAAGATGAAAGAATCAATTTGGAGAAAGAAAAAAATAGTTTTATGGGTCTTTTTTTGTTATATGTCGGGAAATTTTTTTCGCATTTTTTTTGTTTTTTTTGGGTTACTTTTAAAAATGAAGTCCATGTTCCTTGCTCTTACTTTTCCAATATGCATTAACTGAAAATCACAAAATGACAATTTTTTGAAATGAAAAATATTGTTTTTAGAACTTTCCTGGAAAATGAGAATTTCAGATCCAACCAGCAATTTTTTCTTTGGGTGTGGTTTTTCCTTTACTCCTTTCGTGTTTTGTCTGAAGCAATCGTTAGTGAATATCAAAAATTTAATCTCCTCCCCCATTAAGCAGTAAAATTTTGCCTATGTTTCAATTATTTTTCATTATGTAATTTTAACAGGAAAGTTTCGGAAAATATTTCATCGGTTGCGGTTTATTGCCCCCCCTCCAAAATAACTTGCAAAAGAGTTTTCCCGGCTTCGGTTGCAAACTTGGCCCTTTTTTTGTAAGCATAAATTACTCAATACTGTTAATTGGAAATTTTGTTTGCAGTACAAGTACAAGAAATTTGGGGAATTAAAACTAATCAATGTAAAACATTTTTTATCCCAAATATAGGCCAGTTATTAGAAAGCGCATGTTTTTTTGGGGGTTCCCCGGGACTTATCCATTAGCTTCCCTCCCGCTTTTGGAGGTGTCTTTAATATTCAGGTAATTGAAAATTCATAGACCATTATTTTCTTGGAAATACTTTTTTTATACCATCCATTTTTTACAATTTTAAAAATTTTTTTTAACATAAATTTTGCCCTGGCCTGGGCTACCGCCTACCCCTTCAAAAATAACTGTCGCATTGCCCTTGAAATCGCTTTTCACGGTTTATAGTCAAAACTTGATGCTGTGGGGTTTGGTTAAATGCGCCCCTCGTAGCTTTTTAACAGTTTTAAGGGGTTCCGAAAGGTTCGAGCGCCCTACTGAAAGGGTTTTTTTTGGAGTAAAAAATGGAAGATTTCCTTAAAAGTTCAAAAGGGATGTTTGGGTTTTTTTTTGCCCAGTCAATAAATAGGTTGGTCCCCCGCTCAACTGGGGTCGGGCTTTTTGTTAGCACAGGTTTTTTCCATAATGCAGCTTTTGAGAAGCACAATTTTTTTGAGACCAAGTAAGGCAAAAGTTTTTCAATTTTGGATACCACAATTCGCAGAAATTTGCAATCTTTTGAAATTTTTACCAACAAGAACTAACAAAACATTTATATTAATGAAATACATAGTTTTGGATACTTGAAACACCTTTTTTTTCAACTGGATCGTGTTTTTGCAATTTAAGAATTGGACTTGTGTTCACATGCCAATGACTGCCTTTCCCGCCATGGGGTGGGATTTTGTGATTCGTGGGTTTTCCGGGAACCCAAAGTAAATATGCCCACTCCCTTTTTTGGGTGCAAGCATCAAAATTTTTTTTCATTGCCTTTCTTTATTTGGTTTGGCCCCAGCCTTTCACTCCTTTTTTCAGTTTTTTGACACGTAAAGAAAAAATTTGCATAATAATCATGCCCACTTAAAAATTGGTAAGACTTTTTAAAAAAATTCAAATGGGAAACTTTTAAAACCTGTAATGAAAAATTTTAAGAATCTAATGGGTTACATGTAAATTTGCCCCTCCCCCCCCTGGTCCCTGTCAACGGCCCTAAGCTTTAAGGAAAGCAATCTTTGTATCTCTTCTTTTCAATTTTGCGTTTTTTTTTCATACGCAGTGGGTTAAGGTTTTTACTGTAAAGCGCTGGTAATTATTTCCTTTTGTTGACACAAATACACCGTTTTGACCCGTTTTTGATTGTAAAAATTTGTGTATTGGTTAAATGTGAAAATAAGGGCCAAAGCGGATTGCCCGACGGATAATGAAAGACACATCTCAAGTTTTGTCTTCAGGAATGTGGACGTCCCCAGTCCTTTAAGTCACTTGGCTTATGTTTTTTTTTTCCCCCTGGGTTCAAGCCGTAAGGTGGACATATTACTAGATTCCGCAAAAAATACGGTTTTTTTTTCCGATGGGCTCAAAACTATATGCGCCCTTTCCTATTCTAATGGGCAAAAAATGTTTTAAGTAAAAGTAAAAAACAAACGTACCACCAAAACCGCATCGCAAATTTTCCTCCAAATTTTAAAAATTTCATTTTTAAGCTTCCCAATTCAAAATGTAATCATATGAACAATGGTCCCTCAATCCTTTTTTAAATTTAAATTTCCTTTTTGGTATATTTCCCCCTCCTTAGAAAATTTGTTTTCTTTTTTTTCTTGTTTAACGTTATTTTTGCCTTTTCTTCAAAAATGTTGCTATTCGTCTGCCCCACCCAAACCCGCTGATTGGAAAACGGAAGTATGTAGATTTCTGCAAATACAAAAGAAACTGAAACCTCTAATTTTTTCTTCCCCTACACCTCTAAAAATGCTTTATCAGAAGACTCCTCCGGAATGACGATGAATTTGCATCACAAATGCGAAACAATCCTGCTTTCTAGTAAAATTATGGTTGGCTAAGTTGGTAGCCACTTGCCATTTTGGTTTAGTCCAGACAGACATGTGGAATTTTTAAATACTTGGGCAAGTTTTTGGTTCTGTTTTTTGAGCCTTTCATGCCTTTAAAGTAATAAATTTGGGTTTGTCAATGGTTAATTATTTTTAATAGGAATGCAAAGGAAACTTTTTGTCCCGTTTTGTTTGTTTTGTTAGTTTTTTTAACCATCCATTCATTTATAAAGCTTTTTAAACCTGAAACAAATAAATTAATCATGAGGTTTTTTATTGGAACGGATTACAACTGGTTTTTTGCGTGCAGAAAACGACCATTCTTTCAAAAGGTTTTTATTTTCACATTATTTTAAACATACATTTTTTTATTTAATTCAACCAATTAAAGTTTTTTTTTTACTTAAATCATAAAGTACAATTCAACCTCAAACTAATTTTCGCAAGGAGCCTAGAAAAGATACGAACATTAATCACTTACGAAAACTAACCCGACCAAAAAAATATTGTTTTTAGTCGCAAGTAAAAACCGCCCCTAACACTACAAACTGATCTTGCCAATTTAAAAAACGTTATAACTCAAACTAAAAGAAAACCTAACAATATTGGGTTAATGTTATTTTTTTTAAAGTTAAACGATAGTATGAGTCAGAGCATGAAGTTTTTTAAAGAGTTTATTTGAAGATAAGGGATTTTGGAGGCTTTTATTAAAGGCCCCCTATCATTTTTTGAGTAAACCTAAGCAAAACTGATAGCCTAAAAATCTCCCCCCCTTTGCATAATCCTTTCTTATTCCGAATGCAGACTTCCTTTGGCAGCAACTTTACTGTTAACGGCCCTTTGGTGAGGTTTTACTTGTTTTTTTAAAAGTAGATAGCGCCAATAATGG
>LJIJ01004822.1:0-13524 GCA_001718145.1 Orchesella cincta
CTAGGCCTTCGGAAGGATGGCCAAATGTTCGTAACACCCTTCAAGTGAATATACCACCATGGCCGAATTGTCCACTGCGTTAACAGTACTTGGCCTAAGTACATGGGAGGACAAAATTTGTAATAGCAAAGTTGTTGACCTTCTCAAGTTAGGTAACATGGATCAGGTCACGTTGCTATGGTAACTACGGTTTTTGAGATACTTGGTACAGTACAACTTTAAAGCAATTTTTAAGTAGGGAGATGCCTCAGGATGCTTATTCTTTATTCACCAGGTGGTCGTGTATTTAGGGGTCTAATATTTAGTTTTAGTTTTATACAAATCGGTTTACAGCAAGCTGGTAAAAATGCAAGAACATTTGCAAGTCGGTTGAATGGTGTAACTCAAACACTACTTACGGAGGCTCTCTTCTTTAATTTTTAACTCTTTGGTCGTAATTTGTCACGCCAATTTTTTAAAAGTTAAGTTTTTAATGGATATTGTATTGTTGTTGTGTTTTTTGCAGGTGTTTGCTCCAGGATGGCAGAAGAAGACTTTTTGGCACGAAAAAGTGCTGTTATCACCGGAGGATCTTGAAAAGCAGAAGCGGTTTGAGACAATGCAAAGGTTAGCAGACACCAAAAAAGCAATTGTGGTTTTAAGTTACTCCCCGGACAAAAGAAGAATTGATGCACTAAATGATGAGGTAATAAAGTAACAAATTAAAATACATTTAAATCTTTCTGCCAAATCGGCTAGTATTTAATTGTGCTAATATTCGTGTCATTTTCCGTAAATTTTAGGTCAACCGATTAAAATCGGTAAAGCGGAAGGTTGCGGCAAACTTAAGCCAAAGGATGGACGAGAACAAGGAGTAAGTCCAAAGTATTCTGAACGCGGTGGAGCGGTGGCTTGTTGAGTATCAGAAAAATGTTGCCCATACCGGGTACTTAAAAATTGTGAAAAAGCCACTTGGGACAAAGTTGTACGACATGTACCAAGAGGAAGAAAAGTTTAAAAGAAAGGAACAACCTGTCCACGGTTCTTCCACGAATTGACATTTTCGCCATCCCTTGCCAATGCTCCGGAAATATAAAGTGGAGAATTTAAATCCCAAACGAAAACAAGCTTTTTTGGGATGAAAGTTGCGGCAGATGCATTACCAATAGAGGAGAAGAGCAAACACTCCAAGTTGTGTCTAAGAGTGACCAGCGGAAATTGCACGGGCTTTGATACCATTAGCATTTGAAAATGATTACTTATAAAATGTGCCAACCAGGGACCAGAAAAGTGAAAAGTGCCAGGTCAGTTTGGTCATAAAAATGTAAACGTGTATTCTTTTCAGATTTTTTTATGGCCAGAAATAGGTTTTTTGTCCGGCAAAACCTGAATTGGAACTTAAATTTGTTCCCAGTGTCTTTGTAGCTCATATAGTTTTGGAGATATGGCGGTTTAACATATTGTGTAAGAGGAACCCCCCTGCCTAACGCTGTCCCAGTACACCGGAGGACAATATGTGTAATTGTAAAGTTGTTGACCTTCTTGTGAGTGTTAACTTAGGTCAGGACTCGTCGGCATGATAACTGCCATTTCTGTGTTACTTTGTGCATCGTTACGTTTATGTATTTAAAACTAGGAAGCAGGGGTAGGATGCTTATTTTTTATGCACCAGGAGATAGTCTATGTAGAGGTCCAGTATTTAGTTTCATTAGGATCGGCTTATTATAAGCTGATAAAATTACAAGTGCATTTGCAAAAATGTTGAAAGGCCTGATTCAAAAACTACCCACGAAGGCTTGCTTCTTTAATTTTTAGGTGGAAGTTCGGACATTTTCACCCCAATTTTTCCCCAATCAAAAATTAAGTATTATTATTTATATTTGTTTCTCTTTCACAACCAAAAGCTTTCATAAAGGATCATAATAACAAAATGAGTTTTTAAGCAAATATTCAGTATCAAAGTTTTCCAAAATTTTTATATTTTTGGGTTTTAATAGGCTTGCCAATTCACGGCATATATATTGCCGGGCAAGTCCTACGTGGTGAGTCCTGAGTGCGCGAAGCTGGAAGTTGACGTGACTCAGCAGGGCTCCTAAAATATAGCTTATGACAAGAAATTGGATCTCTACAAAGAGTTGAAAGAAGCTGAGGGGAAATTGGGAGCGGTGTTTGTGTTCTTGAGCTGGACAGTGAGAAACTGCAGAGATGAGACGAGGAAATGTCCTGGTGATGCGGCAATGCGATTGCTTCACCATGCATCATTGATACATGCTGAAAAAGGTGATAACGATGCAGAAATTTATGACGTCTTAAATACGGTAGTTAGGACAGTATACCCGGGAATTTATAAAAGAGTTGCAACTATAATAAAAAAGGGCTTGTCCCATTACAATTTTAGTAATAGCTTTAAATGGAATAGTAGAGAGTGGCCACTTGACGGTCAATGTTTTTTGTTGGTACTTTGGTGTTTAAAAATTATAAACGAGACCCTAATAGGAATACACAATACCACATTCCGCGTTGAACCTGGAGGTAAAACGCATAATGAGCAGAAAAACGCTTGTAATTTTCTCATTGACAAATCTCATTGTAAGTCAAAATGCTCACCAAATCTTCTTGATACTCACACACAAAATCATACTTCGTAAACGTACGCTGAGTCCTTACACTGTGTTGTGATGTTCCCTTTTACCACGTCTAAAAACCTTCAAAGTAATAAATACGCGTACTTCAACTGCATAGAGATTTAACGACGACATAAACTTCCAGCAATGACATTTGAAGTCCCCTACGTTTGGATTAGGAAGCAAGACAACGCGTCCAATTTGTCAAATTTGACCACCCCCTCTGATTAAAAGCATCTATATACGAAGAAAAGGTTTTTTTCAGTACAATATTGTTTAATAATGGTTTTGGCTTATAATTATAATCGCATTGCGTACTTCCTATTTTAAGAAAATATCCATTATGGCCGATTCTGCGATTGTCTTTGCACAATGAAATTGCAGTCTTAAACCTTCTTGGGAATGATGTAGTCCGTATGATGGATTTAGGTTACGCAGCCCTTAACCCCAAAACATTTATTTCAAAAAATTATGAAAGCTTTCCTGAATTCGCAGAAACAAACTAATAAAAAAATATATGACTAACAAATCGCCTGGAACGGTCTAGTACGGACTCATAACTAATTTCGATACCAAGTCGTTTTGTTCCTATAAGGTTCCTCAAATAAAATAACTGGCATATAGTTTTACCCTTTCTTGGTTGAAAAGGTGATGTTATGTATTTCACCAAGAAATACAGATTTGTTGATTATGTTTAAAAAAAATTCATTGAACACAAATGTCACTCTTCGTCTCGAAGTTCCTCTCGACTCTAGGTCCTCACGTTTTTTCACTCGATCAACCAAATCCATGAAGAACCCACTTACAGGGTCACGTGCTTCACCAACGTCCGAAAATGTAAGTCATGGCGTTTAATGGGTCCACATTCAAAACCACGTACTACAGCTGTTAGTTTGTAGGTCTCGGGGCGATAGAGTCTAACGTTCAACTGATTGTGCAGATAAGACTCCTGAAAACTGGAAATTACAAAAATTAAATTAGAATCATTTAACGGAAAAATCGATTTGCAAATAGTTTGACGTAAAATATTATAATCCTTTCCAAAAAGGCGGTTGAGTTCTGAAATAAATGCAACACCCTCCTCCAATAAGGCCCACCCCTTTAAATCATCTCATCTCATGCATCCCCAAATGAAAATTTACTTACGAAGATTCATCGCGCATATATAAAAACTCAAGTACTCTAAAGTTTGATTAGCACCTCTACTGACCAGCTTATGCATACAACACATTCGTAACTAATGTACAAAGCTAGAGGAAACAATAAAGTAGCTGCCAATTAGCAAGCAGTGCGCACGTACGCACGGTTTCAAGTACCTAAAGGTGCTCTTGCCTACCGCAATCTATGCTAAATAGAGCACCTACAGGTACTTGAAACCTTGCTTGCTACACTACAGATGACCATGTTTTGCACTGAACAATGTACATAAACACATAAATGTCCAAAAATACTCAATTCAGCAAATGGGTATAAAAGGATCGGGAAGAGACTCATTCCTCCTCTTCGCTGCCACTACTATACAGTTCTTGAGATCTACTATATCCCTCTTGAGTTCAACAAAATTTCTGGATCTGGACCTACCTTCTTTGTATACTGGACCTTCTTCATTCAACCGGGATCTAAATTAACTAGGACCGTGTCAACATGCAAAGGTGGACAGTAAGGCGGATCACCGACGAAGAAGCTGTTCAGGATCCACACCACAGTTGGACCCATGCAGAATCCGTGACCAATCATCCACGGGTCAACACAACCTGGATACTTTACTATGGAGGGACTAGTAGACATTCTCTTTGACATGGACCATGCCATCACCAGGCATCCGCCCACACCACAGAACCGGAGGAAATTTTTCAACACGAAGGATGCTGCCCGAGCTTTAATACTCCGTCCAAATCTCTACGTTAAGAACGCGGTATGTAAAATTATTATTTTAATTATTGTGTCTGCGTAAGTATTTTATTGTCAGTAGTAATTGAGTTTTATTTATTGCTTTCCAAGGAAACTGAACACAAAACGATGACATTTGATATGGTTTTAGTAAAAGTTGCATGAGCAAGTTTCATACATTGTGTAAAGGTAGTATTTCGCATGCTTACGGAATGAGAATAAATTATGCTTAAAATTATGAATAGATTGAATTTAATATTTATCTATTGAAACTTGGCAAACCAGCTGTCTATAGTTGATGCTGAGGTTTTGCACTAGATTCGTAGGGCGTCGGAAGCGAAAACTGACTGAAGGGTGTGAGAGTAAGAGTGAGCCGTTGCGTGTTTCAGTTTTCGTGCGTAACTCTAAAAGGGTGAGGAGAAAAGAATGCTCGGATAATGTTCCTCAACAGTGGAAAGCTAATGTGTGGAATTAATTGTCTTAATGTGCCTGCCGTAGGAAATTGCTCAGCTTTAGCAGTTGAAATCTGGTTAGCCCGAGAAGTAAAAGGCTGTGCAGCTCGACATGTTAAATATTGCTCAACTCAAAGAGGTTGAGTTTTTTTGGAAAACATTTCGAATCAATACACGTATTTTAAAGCTGTCGAGCTTTTGCTTTGGTGAATACTTCCGCGTCGCAATTAAGTTAACGGTTTTCTTGGTCTGCCTCGAATTGAAGTCCCTTGGCCTCTGGAGTGTTCAAATGTTCTAATTTAGCAGTTTTTCACTTGTTTCTTGTTATATTTCCTTTTCTTCTTATTCTGCATTTCTTCACTAAGAAATGATATATTATCTTCACTATAAATATTGGAACACGAAACTTGGTGTAATTGAAAATGCAGTAGGTGAGCGATATTTTATACACAAAAAACCATTGTATTTACATGGCTGTATTGAATACATTTTAATTTGCCTTTTGTCAATTGTGCGTAGCTTAGAAAAATACGTGGATACCTATTTTTATGTATATTTGCACCCGGCAGGATGGGTTACACGTCTCAGTTATTAACCAGTCTTCTGCAGTTTCTCTTTATTAAAAAAACGAATTCAAGTGTCACACTTGTGTGTTTTCGAAATTGACTACAGAACAAAACTATTCAGACATGAAGCCAGACTACGTTTTATTCCATTTGTCTTAACCCTGTTCATGCAAAAATCTGATAAGTATTGCTGACAAAACCGTTAGTGGTCCGTATCGCATTACCCAGAGTACTCTTAGATTTGCACTTCGTATGCTGCCACCAATCAAGCCAATGTTTTGTGGTTGCCATACTAGAAACGAAACCTGGAAGCGGTCACTGCGATACTCCATATAAATTTTAATGAAGTCTTGTTAATTAACAAGAAATTTTAACTACAAAAATTTCTATCTAAAGTTTGTTTAAAGGAATCCTTGACCTCTTTGTCGATCGTCTTTAGCAGCCTTTTTAGAGTTTGGTCAATGTATTCACACTTTGGAAGCTGCAGGCTTGAAAAAACAAACATTTTAAAGCTGCACTTAGATAGTATCGTACATTAGCGTACATACACAAGAAACACAAACCTCAACATGAACCGCCAGGCAATATAGGCATCTAGCAGCAACCAAAACACCAAGTAATTTCTCCTCCTTTGCCAAGGCTGATGGTAATGAAGCAACTGGAGGAAATGGACGTGGCAAAATATTCGCTGCAGCTAAACGAACTACTATCTCATGCCACGGAGCTCTAAAAATGTTTGCTTACATTTACGTTTAGCTCTACTTGTTTTATCTTTTGTTATGTTTTTCTTTACTGCTATTCAATATTTTGTTGCTTGCTCACTTTTTTTATCACTCATACTTATGTACTCTTGCGGAGCAAATCGTGCCTATCTTCTCGCTTGGGCTGCTCAAACGAAATTGCGTCGAATGTACTACACATTGTGCATAGTTCTTCAGAATAGATGTAGTTTGGTTTTGCTTACTTTGAAAATGGGGCGACTAGAGCCTCAGAAAGTGATAATTTGTATTTTTAATAGATTTTTGTAAAAAAAATAAATGTATAGCATGTGTCGGTTCTTGTGAGCAGGAAACACGTTTTTCGGAAACCCGATTGTAAAATGAAAAATCAGTATTCGCTGCATTTAAGGGGCTCTAACAAGGGGGTGTGGGGAACTTGATTTCAGTTAGTCATATTTGACTTAAGAGACTTTTACAAAAGTCTTTATACATATACATGCATAATGGCAGTAACACATTGTTCAGGAGTTACGGCAAGTATAAATTTCAAAAATTACACATATCGTTAAATGTTACGTATTTGACATTGTTGTGGCTAGAATTGACAGCTCATTGGAGCAGGTAATAAAAAGATGAGAGATATAGAGAGGAACAAATTTGCAGAACGGCTTCTTGTTGTAGTCCATGATAAACCGGAAAATCCAATCACCGCTCCTGATTCAACTTAGAAAACTTCTGCACATGCCAGTGCCTTCTTCTCAAACAAAAACAGCCGACTCAACGTGACCAACTCCAAAATTAATGCATGCGGACAAAATAGATACAAATCGGAAAAAATGCGTGAAGCACGTACCGTCTGCCACCAATTTTTATCGAGAATCCATAACTCGCAAACGTGTGGAGGGCACTTTGGTTATCCATCCTTCATATTAAGATTTTTTGTACACATCTAGCAGATATGAAAACAAGTCACAATCGCTAACTGGAATCAATTCTAATCCGTTTCTGCCAACTGCTCCTGCACAAAATGTCAATAAAAAGTACCCAAAAGTGAGGTGACTGTACGCGCAGCAATTACTACATAAAAGCCTTACCAAACTCAACATGACAATGCCGCGTTACACAAGCCATAAACTGACCCACATTCAATGCATACAAAAAAAAGCTTTATAAAATACAATAAAGAGTTTTTAAAACCAGACCAACCATCTATTGCAAATTTGACTACATCAGCAAATACATAAAACAATGCCAAGCATCATGTAGCAACTCATTCAAAAATATAGAAGAACCATACCGAGTGCCATTACAACTCAAATCAATATAATCATTTATTTACAAGTCAACATCTTCTCGCCAGCCAACATGCAAGCCTCTACCAAATGAGAAGTTTCTTTTTGAGACCATCAATTTATTATACCCAAGTAAAAATTACAGTATATAATAATAACTATAATAATATGTAATGAATTCAAGATCACAGGGACTGAAGAGTATTTAAGTAAACTTTGTACGATAAAAAGGCTGCTCAGAAGGAATCCCAAGTCCTTGGATTTTCATACTCAGATATTTGTTATGTTCAACCACACAAAAAATATCTACAGCTTTGCAATATGATGCACATGCAAAACACATTATGCAGGAGCTGCACTCCAACAACATTACCAATGAAATTTTCTAAAACAACTTGACATGAGCTTGCATCTACAGATATGTTAACTTGTAGGTCTTACATTCATGCATTCAATATTATAAGAACTGGAAATTTCAAATAATTCAATTCCAATTTGCCGCAAAGGAAACTTTTATAACATTAGTCTCTATATTGCAAGTTTACTTGGAAGTGATACCGTTTTGAAAAATACATACTATCAACTACAAATGTTATATGCAGTTAATTGTAACCGAAATTTGCTGACATGTGCAAACACAGGCATTAAAAAAACAGATCGAAATTGAAAACGGCCACAACATATTTGCAATCGTTTGAAAGCTGATTCATCGATTAATCAATTGCAATAGATACATGAGACAAGTTCTTTTGCAGGTCAATTTATGACGTTCTTAAAGTGCATTTGCCATAAATGCAGCTCAATAAGAAGGCACTCAAACGTTTGATTGTGATTTTCAAATATTAAATGCATATTTGCCAGTAAGGAGGGTAAAAACTTCCGCTATTGGAGGCACGCCATAATGAAATTTGAAGACGGAAAGGAGAACTTTGTGTCTCATCAATGATTCGCAATTGATCTCTTGGCATATACCAATGCATGTCACTTCTTTACTAATTCGGATGTACTAAGAAAGCCATCAAACTGTGTGAAATTCTGATGAGTGAGAAACATGTATGATGTATTATAATATCTCATTGATGTTGCACCTGTTTTCGAAGATTTCATGACTGCAAAAATTTAGCCTTTTGCTTAAAGCTAACGAAGTCCTGGATGTATCTTAATTTGACAGAATCGCTGGTAACGTGAGACATTGCTTGACCAAAACAAAAGCTGTTCCATCATTGTCAATGTCATGACTAAATGTAATAATGGCATTAGTATGCGCACTCCTCAAGAGCTGAAATTGATTGATCAGTGTTAAGATCTTGTAGCACTCTACTCCCTACTAAACGATTTTGTCTCCTTCGTTTGTTAGAATTAGGCAAAGACGTGTCAAAGAAATCACGTCCACATGGCCACAAAGGGTTTACGTCGATGCATGTCTTACAAGACGATTTGCATTATCTGTTGATAGTCGCATCTTAATGTTTTTTTACTTGTCGCAGACAATATTCGACTGGAATATATTAAACATCCTAAATAACATTGCACATTGAATTTATAAACAATGTGCCTTAATTTAATTTAACTTAAAACGTTAATTTAAATTTACTCTAATGCCTGCTCATTTGTCTGCTTACACACATCTTTAACACGATTGTTGTTTACTCGGTTATCATAATGTCGATCTAAATTTAAAGCGCTACGAAAAACGCTTATCCAAAAAATTACATTTGAAACGTGTGTCGGTCGGTTTTTAGAGTCGAACTAAGGGTGTATCTTTGTGCATATTTTTCTGTATTAGTAACTCCAATTATCATTTTCGCAACGATAAAATTATGTAAGTACTTATATTTAAGTTAGGTTATTTCGCACATGTGCCGATTTAACTGCTTAAATGTTTCTAACTCCTTCCGTGTTTTCACAGTTCTGGATTCCGCGCACAAATTTTTTTAGAATGTTCACTGATATTTGGCGCACCTAGTAGCGAAACACTTAAATTTTTTTACGTTTAAGACTAAACGTCAACATCCACACACTAACAAAAGTGTTTTAAATTATATCAAAACTGGTTTTTTGGCAAGGAAAAGAGTTTTTAACAAATATTTGCAACATAATAGTAATAATATTCCAGTTGCAATGCACCAAAATACATGTCTTTTCTATGTGGGATCGCACGGTGAACTGAGATAAAATATGAACTTACACACAAATGCATGATTGGTTAGAAATATGTACTTTGAATAGCCCGTAGTATCAAAGGAGAAGGCGTGAAAAGGGTAAAACTGTTTGATGGCTTGTAAAAGCAATAAAATCTAGCTAGTATTTTTGCTTTTGAAATAAATGCGTATCGAAATGATCTCGACTTGAACATAGATTCTGTTGTAAGAAAACTTTAATGAGAAACGGTAAATGATTCTTTTTTTGATACCGTTTGTCTGGAATTCTATTCGTTCCATGCATTGATTCACAGAGACCCAAATTATGGGGTCTTTCTAGTTTGCGTGTGCATGTGTTAAAAGATCACCCTTGTGACTCGTTTCAGTTAGAGATTTTCATCAAAGCTACTCAAATCTGTGAAGCTGTTTTAGTGATGTGAAGTATTGGTGATAGTATAGCTGTCTGAGCTATTCCGTACCGTGCCATATTATTAACAAGGCATATTTAATTGAAAGTGAATAGAATAGAGTGGAGAAGAAAACGAGCATTACCTATATACTAATTCAATTAAACAACGCCATTGTTCTATTACCACTGTCAAAATCAAACGTTCTGCGTTTGCGTGTGCACATAGCTTGGTGATATCTCCTTTCTTTCTTTTACAAAAGAGTAGCGCTCGTAGTAAAAATGAAAATTTAAGAGTAGTAAAAAATGACTTTGAGAATCTTGAATAATAAGGGGAGTGTATTTTATCAGATTTATCACTCTCGTGGAGAACATATTGTTGTCTTGAGCTTAAGTAAGCTTCGATGAGGCTGGAGCCACTTTTGTAATCTACTTTTAATGTGGAGAAGTGGACGGTATAGCGTTTCAAACGCTTTGTATTCGTCGAACGACGCACTATAATTTTTTCTGTTTTAGTTTTGATATAATGAAGTTCTATACAATAAGTTCAGCATTGAAGGCTCAGGTTCGTGTTGAGGGTGAGAGCCTGTAGCAGACTTGTTTGTCCGATAAAAAGTTTTTTAGAGTGATCGTTATAATTAGCTGGAGATGTCATGCAGTACATGTAAGATTGATAACTATGGAAATTTAAGTTTGAAATTGCCTTCGGTCAGCATATCATCATATATTTATTTCATAATGCATATATATGGCTTTGTTTTTTTGACTAACTGGTCTCTTGACTAGTTCAGGCAAAGTAAGTAGGTACAGCTGTTCAATCGAAACAAACAGCTTAAGTGAGTTAATAGCAATGGTTTTTAACTTGACGGTCATCTCACTTGAGCTCTCAAGTTTAATATTTGGCAAAATATTTGTTATTGGTGGTGTTAGAGCTGACAACCAAAGGAGCTCTTTTGCATATGTGATAGATATCCGTCAGTTTAACAAAGGTCCCCTTCTTTTCTCAGCTATATTTTTGCTAATACTATTTTATTGACAATTTCTTCATTTATATAATAAATTTTTTTGCAGTGGCAGTGGCTGTATATTCTTTGCATTTGCAGTGGCTGTACATTCCCTTTGCATCATCAACAGAGCTTGAAGGTCTGGAATTGGAAAAAGTGGGTAAGTAATAGCATTCAACAATAGTGCTACTCATAAAAAAACCATAATAATGATGATGATCTACTTAAAGTATTTTTATTCGCAACAGACCCTGGCCGCGTCATCAACATCAACATTTTGGTTTTTCTGACAGTAGCTTTATTGTTGTATTTTGGCTTTCAGGCTGGAAAACTTATCCAGCAAAAGCATGGAAGTATTCGCCTATCTTTAACAAGCAGGTTGACCTCCAGAACATCATGGGGAACGCTGCTGCTGAAGATAAGGAAGCTACACGTCAAATTGCTGACCTTCTTCGCAAGCCAATCTAGCCAACGCTGGATGCAACGCCTGCTCAACCCTCAGGCCAGAGCCCCTTCTTCTTCGACCCAAACGGAGTCTAGTTGGAGTTAATACAAATTAAGGAATTTAATCAGGGCTATTTATTGCAGGTGGATGAGGACAATGTGCCATATCTTGGGAGCGAACCGGAGGAATCGTCATCCTCCGCCAAGATGGGGATTCGGCCATTGGTAGTTTTCTCTACCTGCAATATTATCTATTACCCGTGTTCCTCACCCTCCACATCCAATAAAATTGCAACGAGTAAGAGAAGATTAGCATGTCCCACGAACATAAATTAAATATATTTATATACATGTGCCTCAACCTAATATTATAATTTATCTAACCTATTTAATCACTGTTTTTCCTATTTAACTACACTTTACTAATATAAACTTATCCTAACTAAACTATACGATCCGCAATTGTAATAAGCTGTATACACAGCAAATAAGATAGTATAACAGATTTGTTACACAAACACACAAACACAAAATATATACATATCATTACCATCATCATAACATACAGGAGATCCAGAGCCTCCTAACCGTCTCTACACAACAGTTCCATAATAACGGACGTAAAAACTTTGTAGTCCTAAATCAAAGGTTAACGTTTTTAATGCTAAACTCTATTTAGAATTTTTTCCATGCTAAATCCTATGTAGAAATATCTCCGATACATTCTAAATCCATTAACATGGGAAATCGTATGTTAAATCCTTTTTCATAGGAAATCGTATTTGCGTTTTCTAACTTGAGATCTAGCACGGACATTTTTTACATGGAGTTTAGCATTTGGAAATTTTACAAGGGATTTTCCAATCCATTTACATGGGATTTTGTATAATACATCCGTTTACATGAGAAATGTCCGTGCTAAATCCCATGTAAAAAATGTCCGTGCTAAATCCCATGTAAAAAATGTCCGTGCTAAATCCCATGTAAAAAATGTCCGTGCTAAACCCCATGTAAAAAATGCCCGTGCTAAATCCCATGATAGAATCACCAATGGATTAAGCATACGATTTCCCATGTTAAACGGATTTTAGCTTACGATTTTCCACGTAAACGTTTATTACATTTATTTTGGCATTTTGGCATTTGCGAATGATTTAAAATTTGATTTAGCTGTTAGAAAAACATTTGAGATGGGATTAGCATTTTGTGAAAAAAATTTAAGATGATATTTAGCATTGGAAAAAATTTAAGATGATATTTAGCATTAGAAATTTGTTTATAATGCTACATTATAATTCATTTGAAATCAGCATTAGCGCGAACATGTTGATACTTTGGATTTAGCTACGAATTCCCATGTAAATGGATTTAGCATTGGAAAATCCCTTGTAAACTTTCCAAATGCTAAATCCCATGTAAATGGATTTAGCATTGGAAAATCCCTTGTAAACTTTCCAAATGCTAAATCCCATGTAAATGGATTTAGCATTGGAAAATCCCTTGTAAACTTTCCAAATGCTTTAATCCCATGTACAATGGATTTAGCATTGGAAATCCCTTGTAAACTTTCCAAAATGCTAAATCCCATGTAAATGGATTTAGCCATTGGAAAATCCCTTTTTGTAAACTTTCCGAATGCCTAAATCCCATGTAAATGGATTTAGCATTGAAAATCCTGTAAACTTTCAAATGCTAAATCCCATGTAAATGGAGTTTAGCATTGAAAATTCCCTGTAAACTTTCCAAATGCTAAATCCCATGTAAATGGATTTAGCATTGGAAAATCCCTTGTAAACTTTCCAAATTATTATTATTATTATTATTGGGTCAATTTTATTCAATTAAGCAAAATCCATTTCCATACTGTAAATATACAATGACACCTCGCTAAGCGAGCAAATTAGTCATCGCTGATGTATCAATTTATCCAAAAGTCAAATTATTAAACAAATTACAAATCAAATCTATTAACACACAAAAACAAAAATAAAAAAAGAATCCCATCCA
>LJIJ01004823.1:0-13511 GCA_001718145.1 Orchesella cincta
ATCCGGGGTTCATAAGACGTTTCCAAGAAATATATTTAATTAGGCTGCCCACCCCTTTGGAAAGACAAGAGTTGTTTACGAAGTTCTTACGCAGTGCTGAAACTAGTTGCCGCGTTGACTGGAGTACAGTTGACCTGAACAAACTAAGCGAAATGACCGTGAGGTAAGGAAACAATGAGAGTAATTTTTACAACTTCCATTGTATTTTTATTGGGTATTTAAGTATTTAATTGCATAACAGGTTTTCTGGTGATGATATCCGAAATGTTGTGGGGAAGACGATGAGAAAGAAAAAGTTGATATGAAATATGTAAAACTTCTATAACATATGACAAGTGAAGTAAATATTCAATGTTTCAAGTGTCCTGTATTATTATAATTAAATTTCAGCTCCATCAGGTAATGTGGGTGTTACTCGGTTATAACAATGGTAAAAATTTTGTACTTTGATTTCGTACTGCAATTTGTGAGATTAAGTGTTTACGCGTATTACTTTTCAAATAATTTTGAAAAATTGTAGTTTGATATACTCAAAATGTTGGCCATTTCTAAACCTACCAGTTCGGTACAGGACATTCGCAGTTTGGAGAAATGGGCAAAGAAGCAAGCAACAAACGGTAACCTGCCAATTAAATTGGAAGGAGGAAAACACAAGCCAAGCTCGGTATGTTCTGTACAGGTTATCTGATTTAAGGTCACTGCAAATTTGTTATGAATGTAACTATTGAATAAACGTTTTGGAATATTACATTTTAGGTAACTCAGTGCGCTTCATCATTCATTTATTGGATTTGCTGTGGCTACTGTTTTCATAATTGTTAATTTTTGACTGACAAAATGTTTTTGTAAAATATCAAATTTTGTTTGTACTAACGCACTTCTAAGGAATCTTGTTAGAACTAATTGTCGTTTTTGTAGCACTAAAGTACTTAGTTAAAAAAATTAATTAACTTCAAAGAGTTACTTTCAAGTGTAATTGATACAATAATTATAAAAATAAATAGACAGCTTTTAGTTTACCAACAACTAAATTGTATTTTTTTAAATAAATTTGTTCTGTTAGCATTTTAAAACTCAAATGCGTTCTTGCGTAAATTGTATTAATTAAACCTACCTAACCCCTATGTACACGAAGCTGGTTGTGAACGTTGGATCCAAACGTCAACAGGATAACTAAAAAAAATAGGGTAATTTTTTCGCTGTTCTAGGTGTACTGTGACGATAAAGTGTTTTCCGGAAACGTCAGTTTTCTTAGATTTTCCTCCGTCAGATTCAGTAGAAATGTAACTTGTAGGACGCCGAAAAAACTCGTAACCGGGAAATGTATGGCAGCAGTAAGGATTTATATATACCTTAAATATGCTCATTTCATTCTTAAATCAAGACAAAGCTGTAAACCGTTTGTGGAGGCTACAAATCTTGTGTTTTAAAGACAATACATGCGACAATATATTTACATAACCAAAATCAAACATGTTCCAATTCAAGTACCACACCAAGTAGAGCTACGTTAAGGGTTCTAAAGATTTAAATCGAAAACTCATTCCTTTAAGTGTTACCCTACATTATGGTCAGTTATGCTGTTGTAATTTGTAATTCAAAATTTACAAAACCTGGAAATAATGCGCGTTAAATTTGTGAAAAAACATTAATATAATTTCTACTTAAGTTATAAAGCGACGAAAAAGTAACGTAATAATCAGCTATTGCAGTTAAGTGAAAATTGAAGGCTGAGTACATCTGATTTAATTACAAAGTGATCAAGTACATGATAAGTACATAGCGTACGCATATATGCAATTAAACATTCTGCCACTTAATTTTTGGGCCAAGTCGGGCCTACCTTGTACCTATGCAGTAAGAATGCTGTAGTTTTCCGTGATTATAGAAACTGCGATTTGAAACATTTCATGCAATCAATTGACTCTATATCCCAACGGGAAGTTTAAAATATTTCAAGGCACACCAAACTAAGATTTTTTAATTTTCTGAAAAATGAACTTCATTTCCGTTTCATAACTTCTGTTTTAAATCAAGGTAACCCCGCAGTTTTGCGCTATGATAGCAGCTGCGATTTGAAACATTTATTGGTATCGTTTGTCTTTCTAAGCCACCGGGAAGTTCAAAATATTTCAACAAAACCAAGGTAAGATTTTTTAATTTTCTGAAAAATGAACTTTATTTCCGTTCTCATAACTTCTGTTTTAAATCAAGGTAACCCCTGTAGTTTGCGCCATGATAGGAGCTGCGATTTGAAACATTTATGGTATTAGCTGTCTTTCTAAGCACCGGGAAGTTCAAAATATTTCAACAAACAAGGTAAGATTTTTTAATTTTCTGAAAAATAACTTTACTTTCCATTGGCCTAACTTCTGTTCTAAATCAAGGTAACCCCTGTTGTTTTCCGCCATGAAAGGAGCTGCGATTTGAAACATTTAATAGTATCACTTGTCTTTCTAAACCACCGGGAAGTTCAAAATATTTCAACACACCAAGGTAGGATTTTTTAATTTTCTGAAAAATGAACTTTTTTCCGTTCTTAACTTTTTTTTAAATCAAGGTAACCCCTGTACTTTTGCGCCATGATAGGCAGTGCGATTTGAAACATTTATTGTATTTTGTCTTTCTAAGCCACCGGGAAGTTAAAAATATTTCAACAACCAAGGTAGGATTTTTAATTTTCTGAAAAATGAACTTCATTTCCGTTCTCATAACTTCTGTTTTAAATCAAGGTAACCCCTTTTTGCGCATGATAGCAGCTGCGATTTGAAACATTTATTGGTATCTTTGTCTTCTAAGCCACCGGGAAGTTCAAAATATTTCAACACACCAAGGTAGGATTTTTTAATTTTCTGAAAAATGAACTTTATTTCCGTTCTCATAACTTCTGTTCTAAATCAAGGTAACCCCTGTTGTTTTCTGCCATGAAAGGAGCTGCGATTTGAAACATTTAATGGTATCACTTGTCTTTCTAAACCACCGGAAGTTCAAAATATTCAAACACCAAGGTAGGATTTTTAATTTTCTGAAAATGAACTTTATTTCCTTCTCTTAACTTCTGTTCTAAATCAGGTAACCCTGTAGTTTTGCGCCATGTAGGAGCTGTTATTTGAAAACATTTAGTGGTATCATTTGTCTTTCTAAGCCACGGGAAGTTCAAAATATTTCAACAAAACCAAGGTAGGTTTTTAATTTCTGAAAAATGAACTTTATTTTCGTTCTCATAACTTCTGTTTCTAATCAAGGTAACCCCTGTAGTTTTGCGCCATGTTAGGAGCAGCGATTTAAAACATTAATCGTATTAGCTGTGTTTCTAACCCACCGGGAAGTTCAAAATATTTCAACACACCAAGGTAGGATTTTTTAATTTTCTGAAAAATGAACTTTATTTCCGTTTCATAACTTCTGTTCTAAATCAAGGCAACCCCTGTAGTTTTTCGCCATGATAAAGCTGCGATTTAAAGATTTATGGTATCATTTGTCTTTCTAAGCCACGGGAAGTTAAAATATTTCAACACACCAAGTAGATTTTTAATTTTCTGAAAAATGAACTTTATTTCCGTTCTATAACTTCTTTCTAAATCAGGTAACCCCTGTTGTTTTGCGCCATGATCGCAGCTGCGATTTGAAACATTTAGTGGTATCATTTGTCTTTCTAAGCCACCGGGAAAGTTCAAAATATTTCAACAAAACCAAGTAGGATTTTAATTTTCTGAAAAATGAACTTTATTTCGTTCATAACTTCTGTTCTAAATCAAGGTAACCCCTGTAGTTTTCTGCCATGATAGGAGCTGCGATTTGAAACATTTAATGGTATTAGTGTTTCTAAGCACCGGGAAGTTCAAAATATTTCAACAAAACCAAGGTAGGAGTTTTTAATTTCTGAAAAATGAACTTTATTTCCATTGGCGTAACTTCTGTTCTAAATCAAGGTAACCCTGTACTTTTGCGCCATGATAGCAGCTGTTATTTGAAACATTTAATGGTATTATTTGTCTTTTAAGCCACCGGAAGTTTAAAATATTTCAACAAAACCAAAGTAAGATTTTTAATTTTCTGAAAAAGAACTTTGCTTTCGGTTCGCATAACTTCTATTTAAATCAAGGTAACCCCTGTAGTTTTGCGCATGATAGAGCTGCGATTTGAAACATTATGGTATAATTTGTCTTTCTAACACCGGGAAGTTAAAAACATTTCAACACACCAGGTAAGATTTTTAATTTCTGAAAATGAACTTTATTTCCGTTCTCATAACTTCTGTTTTAAATCAAGGTAACCCTGACTTTTGCGCATGATAGCAGCTGCGATTTGAAACATTTATTGGTATCATTTGTCTTTCTAAGCCACCGGGAAGTTAAAAATATTTCAACAACCAAGGTAAGGATTTTTTAATTTTCTGAAAAATGAACTTTATTTCCGTTCTCATAACTTCTGTTCTAAATCAAAGGTAACCCCTGTATTTTGCCCATGATAGGAGCTGCGATTTGAAACATTTATGGTATCATTTGTCTTTCTAAGCCCGGGAAGTTCAAAATATTTCAACAACCAAGGTAGATTTTTTAATTTTCTGAAAATGAACTTTATTTCCGTTCTCATAACTTCTGTTCTAAATCAGGTAACCCCTGTTTTTGCGCCATGATAGAGCTGCGATTTGAAACATTTATGGTATCATTTGTCTTTCTAAGCCACCGGGAAGTTCAAAATATTTCAACAAAACCAAGGTAGATTTTTTAATTTTCTGAAAAAATGAACTTTATTTTCGTTCTCATAACTTCTGTTCTAAATCAAGGTAACCCCTAGTTTTGCGCCATGTTAGGAGCTGCGATTTGAAACATTTAATGGTATTATTTGTTTCTAAGCCACCGGGAAGTTCAAAAATATTTCAACAACCAAGGTAGATTTTTTAATTTTCTGAAAAATGAACTTTATTCCGTTTCATAACTTTCTGTTCTAAATCAAGGTAACCCCTGTACTTTTGCGCCATGATAGGGCTGCGATTTGAAACATTTAATGGTATCATTTGTCTTTCTAAGCCACCGGGAAGTTAAAATATTTCAAAACAAGGTAAGGATTTTTTAATTTTCTGAAAAATGAACTTTATTCGTTCTATAACTTCTGTTTTAAATCAGGTAACCCTGTTGTTTTGCGCCATGATAGCAGCTGCGATTTGAAACATTTAATGGTATCATTTGTCTTTCTAAGCCACGGGAAGTTCAAAATATTTCAACAAAACCAAGTAGTTTTTTATTTTCTGAAAAATGAACTTTATTTTCGTTCTCATAACTTTTGTTCTAAATCAAGGTAACCCCTTTACTTTTGCGCCATGTTAGGAGCGCGATTTGAAACATTTAATGGTATTATTTGTGTTTCTAACCCACGGGAAGTTCAAAATATTTCAACAAAACCAAGTAGGAGTTTTAATTTTCTGAAAAATGAACTTTATTTCCATTGCGTAACTTCTTTAAATCAAGTAACACCTGTACTTTTGCGCCATGATGCAGCTGTTATTTGAAACATTTAATGGTATTATTTGTCTTTTAAGCCACCGGGAAGTTTAAAATATTTAACAAAACAAAGTAAGAATTTGTAGTTTTCTGAAAAATGAACTTTGCTTTCGGTTCGCATAACTTCTATTTTAAATCAAGGTAACCCTTGTAGTTTTGCGCCATGATAGGAGCTGCGATTTAAAGCATTTAGTGGTATAATTTGTCTTTCTAAGCACCGGAAGTTAAAAACATTTCAACACACCAAGGTAGGATGTTTTTAATTTTTCTGCAAAATGAACTTTTATTCCGTTCTCATAACTTCTGTTTAAATCAAGGTAACCCCTGACGTTTGCGCTATGATAGCAGCTGCGATTTGAAACATTTATTGGTACGTTTGCTTTCTAAGCCACGGAAGTAAATATTCAACACACAAGTAGGATTTTTTAATTTTCTGAAAAATGAACTTTATTTCCATTGGCGTAACTTCTGTTCTAATCAGGTAACACCTGTACTTTTTTTGCGCCATGATAGAAGCTGCGATTTGAAACATTTAATGGTATCATGTGTCTTTTTAAGTCCCCGGGAAGTTTAAAATATTTCAACAAATTCAAAGTAAGATTTTGTAGTTTTCTGAAAACTGAACTTTGCTTTCGGTTCGCGTAACTTCTATTTTAAATCAAGGTAACCCCTGTAGTTTTGCACCATGATAGAAGCTGCGATTTGAAACATTTAATGGTATAATTTGTCTTTCTAAGCCACGGGAAGTTAAAAACATTTCAACAACCAAGGTAGGATGTTTAATTTTCTGAAAAAATGAACTTTATTTCCGTTCTCATAACTTCTGTTTTAATCAAGGTAACCCTGACGTTTTGCGCATTAGAGCAGCTGCGATTTGAAACATTTATTGGTATCGTTTGTCTTTCTAAGCCACCGGGAAGTTAAAATATTTCAACACACCAAGGTAGATTTTTAATTTTCTGAAAAATGAAACTTTATTTCCTTCTCATAACTTCTGTTCTAAATCAAGGTAACCCCTGTAGTTTTCTGCCATGATAGGAGCTGCGATTTAAACATTTAGTGGTATCATTTGTCTTTCTAGCACCGGGAAGTTAAAAATTTTCAACACACCAAGGTAGGATTTTTTAATTTTTCTGAAAATGAACTTTATTTCCTTCTCATAACTTCTGTCTAAATCATGGTAACCCCTGTTGTTTTGCGCCATGATAGCAGCTTTATTTGAAACATTTTATGGATCATTTGTCTTTCTAAGCCACCGAAGTTCAAAATATTTCAACAAAACCAAGGTAGGATTTTTTAATTTTCTGAAAAATGAACTTTATTTCCGTTCTCATAACTTCTGTTCTAAATCAAGGTAACCCCTGTAGTTTTGCGCCATGTTAGAGCAGCGATTTAAACATTTAATGGTATAGCTGTGTTTCTAACCCACCGGGAAGTTCAAAATATTTCAACACACCAAGGTAGGATTTTTTAATTTTCTGAAAAATGAACTTTATTTCCGTTTCATAACTTCTGTTCTAAATCAAGGTAACCCTGTAGTTTTGCGCCATGATAGGAGCTGCGATTTGAAACATTTAGTGGTATCATTGTCTTTCTAAGCCACCGGGAAGTTAAAAATATTTCAACACACCAAGGGAGGATTTTTAATTTCTGAAAATGAACTTTATTTTCCGTTCTCATAACTTTTGTTCTAAATCAGGTAACCCCTGTTGTTTTGCGCCATGATAGCAGCTGCGATTTGAAACATTTATGGTTCATTTTGTCTTTCTAAAGCACGGAAGTTCAAAATATTCGACAAAACCAAGTAGGATTTTTTATTTTCTGAAAAAATGAACTCTTATTTTCGTTCTTCATAACTTTTTGCTAAATCAAGGTAACCCCTTACTTTTGCGCCATGTTAGAGCAGCGATTTGAAACATTTAATGGTATTATTTTGTCTTTCTAAGCCCACCGGGAAGTTCAAAATATTTCAAAAACCAAGAGCGAGTTTTTAATTTTCTGAAAAATGAACCTTTATTTCCTTGGCGTAACTTCTGTTCTAAATCAAAGGTAACACCTGTACTTTTGCGCCATGTAGCAGCTTTATTTGAAACATTTAATGGATTATTTGTCTTTTTAAGCCACGGAAGTTTAAAATATTTCACAACAACAACCAAAGTAAGGTTTGTAAGTTTTGAAAAATGAGTTTTCTTTCGTTCCATAACTCTATTTAAATCATGGTAACCCTTGTGTTTTCGCCCATGATAGAGACTGCGATTAAAGCATTTAGTGGTATAATTTGTCTTTCTAAGCCACGGAAGTTAAAACATTTCAACACACCAAGTAGAGTTTTAATTTCTGAAAATGAACTTTATTTCGTTCCATAACTTCTGTTTTTAAATCAAGGTAACCCCTACGTTTTGCGCTATGAGCAGCTGCGATTTGAAACATTTATTGGTATCGTGTCTTTCTAAGCCACGGAAGTTAAAAATATTTCACCACAACCAAAGTAGGGTTTAGTTATTTCTGAACAATAGACTTTATTTCCATTGGCTAACTTATGTTCTAAATCATGGTAAACCCCTTTGTTTTGCGACATGGTAGGAGCTGCGATTTGAAACATTTATTGGTATCATTTGTCTTCCTAAGCTCCGGAAGTCTGAATTATTTCAACAAACCAAGGTAGGATTTTTAAATTTTCTGAAAAATGAACTTTATTTTCTTCCCATAACTTCTGTTTTAAATCAAGGTAACCCCTTTAGTTCTGCGCCATGAAAGCAGCTCGATTTAAACATTTAATGTATCATTGACTTTCTAAGCCACCGGAAAGCTTTCAAAATATTTCAACAAAACCAAGGTAGATTTTTTTATTTTCTGAAAATGAACTTTATTTCCGTTTCATAACTTCTTTTAAATCAAGGTAACCCCTGTAGTTTTGCACCCTTGATGGGAGCTTGCGATTTGAAACATTTAGTGGTATCATTTGTCTTTCTAAAGCCAACCGGGAAGTTAAAAATATTTCAACACACCAAGGTAAGATTTTGTATTTCTAAAAAAGGAACTTTATTTCCGCTCTCCATAACTTCTGTTTTAAATCAAGGTAACCCCTGTAGTTTGCGCATGAAGGAGCTCGATTTGAAACATTTAATAGTATCACTTGTCTTTCTAATCGCCACCGCGGAAGTTAAAAATATTTCAACAAAACCAAGGGTAGGATTTTTTAATTTTCTGAAAAAATGAACTTTATTTCCGTTTCATCAACTTCTGCTTCTAAATCAAGGTAACCTGCACTTTTGCGACATGTAGGCAACTGCGATTATGAAACATTTAATGGTATTATTTGTCTTTCTAAGCCACCGGAAGTTTGAATTATATCACAAAACTAAAGTAAGATTTTGTAGTATTCTGAAAAATGAACTTTGCTTTCGTTCGCATACATCTGTTCTAAATCAAGGTAACCCCCTGCAGCTTTGTACTATGATAAGCAGCGATTTAAACATTTAATGGTATCATTTGTCTTTCTAACCAACCGGGAAGTTTAAAATATTTCAACAAAACCAAAGTAGGATTTTGTAATTTTCTGAAAAATTGACCTAAGTTTCTGCACGCGTTACTTCTGTACTAAATCAAGGTAACCCCTGTAGTTTTCTGCCATGATAGGAGCTGCGATTTGAAACATTTAATAGTATCACTTGTCTTTCTGAACCACCGGAAGTTCAAAATATTTCCTCAAACGAGGTAAGTTTTAATTTTCTGAAAAATGAAACTTCATTTCCGTTTCATAACTTCTGTTCTAAATCAAGGTAACCCCTGTACTTTTGTGCCATGATAGGAGCTGCGATTTGAAACATTTAATGGTATCATTTGTCTTTCTAAGCCCCCGGGAAGTTTAAAATATTTCAACAAATTCAAAGTAAGATTTTGTAGTTTTCTGAAAACTAAACTTTACTTTCTGTTTGCGTAACTTCTTTTCTAAATCAAGGTAACACCTGTATTTTTGCACCATGATAGAAGCTGCGATTTGAAACATTTAATGGTATCATTTGTGTTTCTACCCACCGGGAAGTTTAAAATATTTCAACAAAACCAAAGTAAGATTTGGTAATTTTCTGACAAGTGTACTAATTTTTCAGTTCGCGTAACATCTGTTTAAAATCATCCTAATCCCTGTAGTTTTGCGCCATGTTAGGAGCAGTGATTTGAAACATTTCACGGTATTATTTGTGTTTCTAATTTACCCGGCTTAGTTTTTGAAAAAAAAATCTTGAAACAGAATTTAATAATATGTTTAAATGGGTTGAAACCCATCATTTACAAGTAAAATAGGTGAGATAACATTGGTACGGAGTTTACAATCACTCAATGCTGCGTTATATAGTGCAGTTAAATAGGTTTTTGTTTTGGGGTGTGGGGTCACTATATGTTTAGGGGGGTATGTGCGTGCTCGGGGTGCATTTTCCAAAACTTTTTAACTTATTCACGTTATAGTTGGTTTGCTTACCAAAACTGAACTCCTTTAAAACCCGATTCTGGTTTGCCTCACTGCCTGTATTAATTTCAGTGTTTTTTATTAGTTAACTTTTTATTTCAGTATGATTCACACCCAAAGATATATAAAAGCAAGCACTTAATTGTAGCCGTCTGATAGATTTCTACTATCTTCTCAACTAGCATTACCCTATTAACTTAAAAGTAGAATCAGTTAGCCGAGTTGTGCATGTTTTTGCAGGGTGAGCACACTTAAAACTTTTCGTTTACGCAATATATTGAATTATTAGATAGGAGTAGCTGCGATGCTATAAATACTGCCTGGTTTCTGTTTCAAGTTTGTAAACCAGAATCCAGTTCTTAGTTAGCTTGCTAATAATAACATATAAGCATTTCTACATTGAGTGATCATCTGGTCATGTTGGTTTGCAATTTTATTTGAGGCTATTCAACCCTTCATAATAATTTCCTTGTCTTGGAGAAATTTTATTGAGTTTTTATCACCAACCCATTGATTCCTGAAAAATCCCTCAAACCCGCTTTTGCTGTAAATGCCCGGACATAAACTTAAGATGAGCTTGCGAGAAAGTTTAAGGAAAAGAGGAAATCTCTCTCTATAATATCTCTCTTCCATCGTTTTCCTGAGGTTTTTGCTAAGTCAAAAATCAAGTCAATATTGAACTAGAACACAATCAGCATACGTCTAACTTTTGAGCACTGGAACTTTACTTGCATGATATTACACGCTATGCGCTTCTTGACGTTAGAAATACTACTTATTCTGTTTCAAGTTTGAGCTTGTCTGCAATATTTATACAAAATCCAAAAGCACCCAAGCTTTACAGTTGGTCACTCGTCCAAGTACTAACTTTTATATCATTAGCGATTGAATGAGATACTGTGTGTTCAATGTGATATGGTCATAGGCAGGGAGTGGGTAAAGAAAAGCTTGCTCTTAGCACACTTACCCAGCACCTTTTCAGTACACAAATGCAAGCATGAACTTGCAACCCAATCTTTCCAGCAATGTAGGCATTGAGAATTTGCTAGTATGCAACATCGAGATCTTGCAGGTCATCACGTAGTAATAACGACAACATAAAGAGGAAACAGTAATACTGCAGTATAAGCGAATCCAAATATGAAAGTAGACTAACTCTCCGAATTATGTACGTACGGGCAATTTTTTAAAAATAAAAATTGATAATATTTTTATGAATAATTGCACTCACTATGGTTCATGTGTTTGTGGAGCTGCATTAATGAAAAATGCATTTGGCGAAAGTTACGGTCCTCTCACAAAAAATCAGTACTGCATAATCAACATCATTCCGACAACCAATGAGATAATGTGAAGTTGATGACAACAATAAGATATCTATAATAGTAAATCGGGAACTCACATTCCCTGCAAAATTACATAACACAATACCGTTTGGGAAGGCAGTTGTGTCTAATAGTTGTTAGGGAATGGAGCATTGAGGTCTGCAGCTACAGTCGAATTAATATGTACAAATATGATTTTGCCAATTAAATTTTTGAACACTGATTTTGTCTCTGAACTGAGTTTTTGTAATTTCAAAATTGATATTAAAGGAGCGTTATACTAACACATTATTACTAATTTAAGGCCGAATTATCCTAATTCAACAAAATCATTAATGTAAATTGAACCGTGTTTTAGCTGAAATGTTGTAACTTTGAGTTTGAACTAACTTACAGTTGTTTAAAACGACTACAAACTCATTGATTCTCCATTTTTGTTTGTGTTTGTGAAAGATTCAGAAAGTGGATTTGTAGTAGAGAACTCTATTGGGTTTATCTTTCCTACTTTTCCTTTTGATGTAACTAAACCCAAACCTCAGTAAAAAGTTAAAAAACCTCAGTAATTATCTATTTTACCATACAGACGCCCAGACGCAGTGACTTAAAATTCACACAAATTTACATGTCTTCAGGGACACTATTTTGACGTTGTTGCTGACACTTGGCAAATTTTACACAGTGTAACTGGGAGTCAACATGAGGAAGAACATTGAGTGAGAGAAATGAAGTTAAGTCAACTTGAAGGAAGACATAATTATTAGCCTATTTAGAATATTAAGAAATAACCACAGAGAGATAAACATTAGTTGGCATAACTGTATCGATTTTATATATTTATAATCATTATATATGTTACAAAAAATTATTCCTCGGTACACAGTTTTTCGATCAAATACGACTCCATCACGCCCATCATGTTCTGCAACATCACTGTTCGTGCTTATCATGCACTGGCAGTTGACTGAATTGAATTCTGTTCCATTTGTAAGTCCTCTTATTCTTGGCGTACATCGCTGAGCTCTAAAATTTGCAAGCATAAATTATTATAATGCAAGCCATCCTTCCTAATTAATTTTGATTTCGGCTGTTAAACAAAAAAACACTAAGAACTTACTCTAAGAAAAAATAAACACGTACTTGCAGCTTTTAGACATATTTCATAAGTACTAGATTTATTTCACAATTATCATTCACATCTGTGCCAACATGTTACTAGAAAAGTACTTGAGTAGAATTATTTTGGTTTTGAATTTATACAAAAGCATTATAGTTATCAGCTCATCCTAACTTTTTTTAATACAGACACACATAAATAACAAAGTGCACTCAAACCATAAATACTTCTATCATGCTTTGATTGTAGTATCTTTCTCCACTTTGTAATTCACCTGATTTTGCTCTCTATGAATATTTTCCAAGGATTTTCCCACGGTCTCCGGAACAAGAAGTTGAATGCAAGTTGCACCCAAAGCAGAAAGAGCTGCATATACCCAAAACGTATTTGCCATCCCAATCAAACTATTCATATCCTCATAATATCGTGTAAATCCAAATGCCGACATCCAACCAAAAGCGGAAGAAAAACCAGAAATAACACCTAAATTCATTAGATATTGACTCATTGAATTTTTCTAGAGTTCAATATTTATTCCAAAAAATTATCAACTCAAGTTACCTATAAAATGGCTCGGAATTACTTCACTAGTTACTGTCCACGTGAGAACAAACGGTCCTCCCGAATACGCTGCATGATACACTACAAACAAGATCAATGGAATCCAACTGGATATTTTGGATGTTGAAATATCTTCAATTTCCGTTTTGAATTGGCAAAACAACGCAATTAAAGCCAATGACAATGCTAGCAGACAGTATGACAAAACTAGCAAAATCTTGCGCCCAACTCTATCTACATAATAAGCTGTTCCAAAAAGTGGCAAAAGTTGAGCAACACCAACAACAATGCCGGAAATGTGGGAATCTAGAGCTGAACCAGTTTTCTTGAAAATTTGCACTGTAAAGTAGCAAAAAACGTTCCCTCCACAAGCTTCCTTGAAGAACATCAAGATCAGAGCTACCATCAAGGGTTTTAGCATTCCGTTATTGAAACAAAGTGATGAAATTGTGAATTTGCTTTCTCCGACTAAGCACCGCTTCTTGCATCTAACGAATAATATTCGGATAAAATATAATGTTGTTCTAACATTTAAAAAA
>LJIJ01004824.1:0-13510 GCA_001718145.1 Orchesella cincta
CCACCGCTTCGCTAAAAGTTCGTGGAACGCGTGAAATCGCTGTTATCCCCCGTTGGAGCCCACTGCAGAGGATATTTCTCGCGGTAAAGCACTTTGCCCCCCGACACCAAACTATGATGATATTCAAGAGATTGTTGAGTTGCAGGGTGTACCAGATGATAAGAAAGTAGTCAACAATTCTTCGGACGAGAGTATCATGGAGACAGGGAATCGGATTGAGTCTTCCGCGATGGGAATTTATGATGGTATGCCCACCTACACTTTTATTGGTTAAATTATGCATAAGTTGTTCTCAAAACGTATAAGAAATGTACCATTTCCTGTTTACTATATTTTAGCCACTGTTTTGGCTCATCCGACGCAACCCTCTTTGGGGTTTACAAATCAACCTGTGTGTCGACAGTTAAGTGGTCAGTCAATTTTTCGTTTTCTAATAATAATAATCATTTAATGAACACCGTTTCAGCCCCAAGTGGTCGGTCATTGTGGTCTAACATACAACTTCAAAATAATTTCATTTAAGTTTCAGGTGGAGGAGATCAAGATGCCCAAAGGATAAGCAACGAGATGAATAATCTACACATATTTGACGGAAGTAGATTTATCAATGAGCGTCCTCCACGCCGAGCGTTGTTTCCAGGAGGTTTTGCGGCAGCTAGTCGCATTGCTCGAGGTGGAAGCAACAGTGTGGTCGCAGCGAAAGATTAGAAGATATAAGCGGCCTTGCCCTTTTCCAAATGTGTGCAGATGACTAGATTTTGGATGTACCAACAATCAAAACTGTTGCCCAGCACTTCAGACTTGATGAAACGACTTGATCAAGCTTCTATTCAATTTATTGAATTAGTTTATGTAGCTACATAAAATTGATAGGTAAAATGATGATGTCAACTTTTAAAACGTGATGTAGTCGAAAATCGAGTCAGTTGACTACTTCTGGTCTTAGCAGCTCTCAAATAGGCAATAGACATAAGCATTGACTTTTACTTATAAGAAAGTAGTATTTTTCATTGTTTGCCGTACAAGTAGCATTTCGGAGGAAATAAGATTAGTATGCAGTAAATTTTACACGTGCGACTCATCAAATTAAAAACATTAATGATAAGCACGATTTTGTATAGTTCTTTGGGCTGGGATTTCCCAATATTTTTGTATCATGTCTGCATTAGTTTACATTCATAAGTAGGAAGAAGAAAGGAATCACATGTTCACAAACAACATCAATTCCAAGTTCCCTTGACTTGAAGTTAAGAATAGAAACATAATATGGTTTTATTTGTGAGCTCTACCTTTCAGTTTTACATGCACGCGCTTTGCAAGTGAGAATTCAATAATTGACGTTGTGAATGTGCTTCCAATTAAAACATTCAAGTAGGCTTTAGTAACTGTCAACAGGATTGTTCAATTTACAACACAATGCATATCAAAAACGGTAATTGCAATGATCCGCACCGTTTATACTATTATTGTAGTGCAGGCAATTCGTTTTCCTTACTTTCTCCAGAACTTTTAGCACCATTTAAGTGATTAGGTTGGATAACGGAGCAACCAAGATCCGGGTGAAACTGAAACGAAATCTGGGAACTTTTAGTGTTAAAGCATGTATTGTATGATACTTATTAAAACCAGGGTAGGCAAAAAAGATGGATAAAAGATTTGCTCCATTTTAACATGTAAAAATTATTAATTACATGGATATTCTGGGATGTATGGAAAAACTATTTTACATACACTTTCGCAAGTTATAGGCCTACTATAACGTCTAGGAATGCTATCTAACAGTTAACAGACGGACGATAAGTCATTCTTTGTTCTTTGATAAGGCATTGAATCATTAAGGCCTTCTTTAATGATACTTTTGATAAACTAAGTAATTTTTTTTACAAATTCTTCAGTTGCGGGAGCTAATTACATACTGAAACTCATAATTAAAACAATTCTTTTACTTGAGTAAATTCTCAAAGTAAATTATAATGTAATTTAACATTGTGTTACAAGCTGAAACCGTTCTACGTGGTCACAATAGTTATTCTTTGGACATTTTCTGTGCAGTCGTAACACAAACTTATGATTTTGTGGAAATATTTATGGACATTGAAAGATTTAAAGTGTCATAGTAGTTCAAATGATAGGTTTTAGATCAGTTCTTTGACGGATTAGGGTAATTCTAGCTTAACTTGTCTATTTAAGTATGATTTCAATGAAACTCAGGCCTAAAGACACAGTTTTTGAGTTTAAAATTCATGAATTCTATTTAAAAAATAGAGAAATAATATTTCCATGTATCCATACATTTCACATGGAGAAAATAATTTTCTTTTCACCATGTTTAAACATGTTTTATCCATCTCGTTTATCCATAATATGTTTAAACATATTCCTATCCTGATTAAAACTTTCTCTATTGATATATACATACAGGTTGTATAAAATATATGTGTATGTATTTAAGGAGCTATTATCACGCGACTTGTTACAAATCTAAATCGCTTCTACTTCAAAACGTGAATTTTTCTATTGATTCAATGCAAAATGAGGAAAATAAATTAGAGGAACCACGTTCCAAAAACAATTTGTGAGTTTCTATTTTTTATCATTGTGTCTCATGCCGTATTTCCTGTCACAGCAGTTTAGGTCAAAGCCTAAACATTCACACTTTATACTCTAAAACACCATTCCAGAGAATCCTGAGAATATTCCCGAGTTCAGATATAATACCATGATTGAGCTTTGCTGTGCATACTGAATACATACGTCTTGATGATGATACGATTGTTGATGCAGCAACCTCAATGTCATCGTGCAGATTTGATTACAAATTAGATTCTTGCTGATATACCGCACTTACAACTTTAAGCCAAACTAGTATGCTTTCTTAGTTTTGACTGCAGGAGGATATTGCTTTTTGCTAGGAACTCCGTCAGAAATTAACTCTGAGGCAAGAGGACTTTCCCCTTGACAAAAACAGATGGATTGCCTTTAATTATTCATCATTTCAGTGAGTGAGTGAACTGGGGTGTTGTGATAATTTCAACAGGAATGTTCAACTTATAACATAATGCTTTTCAATAACGGTAATTGCAATGATGAGCACCGTTTATAAAATTATTTTTGTAAAGCAGTCAATTTGTTCTGGAAATAAAGCATGTTTCAACAGTTAGCACAGACTTTGTTTCTTGAATCAGTATTGCTAAAACTGTATACCTCAAAAGAGTGATAACCAAAACAGCATATCCAAATCTGCAAAAAGTTTCATTTAACTGATGTTTTCTATGAATATTTTAAGCAATAGTCTATAATTTACCGTTTTTACTTAAACATAAATAGATTGCATTTGGAAACATTATACAATTATGCAGACTGGGCTCTTGTTTATACAAAAAGGTTGTGCTCCTATGTTGTCGTAATTTCGACACTATAAGTTATGTGTTTTTCATTTCACCATGTACACATATTGGTAGACGCGGGCGGTTTGCAGCTTGTCGTAAAATACTTCTATCATAATAGCTTGGAAATTGTATGAGAATGAGAGGTGGAGAAAGCTGGCTTATTATTATTGCGTCGCAAAAAGAATCAAATTGACTTTCGTTTGCTGAACGAAAACACTCTGATGCACATTGGGCTTTATGGGTGAGTAATGGTTATAAAAGTGGCTTGTTGCTTCTTCTCTTCTCTTTCTTTCATAAGCTCATTCACAAAAATCTAAACAACTCCGGGAGAAACTGATTGTCCCTATTTTGCCATCTCCCACCTGTTTTCAACAAAACTGTCGATATTTTTCATAACCAATGATGAACGAATGAAACTAGAAAAAAGGCATGTAATATATTTCACTGGACATTTGCTCCTAGACTTTCGATTTAATTTTGTATAAAAAACTATAGGAGAAAATTATGAGGGAAAGGCCCCGGAAGCTGAGAAGTGGGGCTTAATAAATTACAAGACATTAGGAATTTTTGCAAGAACGTTTGCACGATCCAGCCAGATCCCTACTTTCAACATCCATACCAACATAAAAAGATGATTTCAGATTGACCTTGATTGCTGCTGAAAGTAGGTTTGCATAAGTTTGCATATGTCATCAACGCATGAATATGAGAGTGAGCAAAAGAAAGCAAGGCCTATAGCATCCAATATCGATCGCACTTTCTTTCGCGACGGAGGGCATGAGCCGTGCAACATATCTATTCTGACTCAATGGCGTTTTTCTTTCACTCTATTCTCCCTCTCATTGGCTTTCACCTGCGTTTCATTCCTCACCAAACCAGAAAAGAAACAAGTTTGTTGTTTAGCAAGCAAGCTTTAGTTAAAGTGAAAAACGTTTATCCACTACCTTCACAATTATTTTCGTTTTGGAAACCACGTTACCACGACAATGTCTTTGTTCGTAAATGGAAAACTTTCAATTGAATTAATTGTAAACAATATAAGAATTTAAACACAGGCTTCAGCTCATAAACTTGAACAATGGGTGAGTTTTCAGCGTATCTACAAACTACTATAGCTAGACGAATACGTGGAGCTAGAAGGGGAAATGAACCAGCTGGACAGTTTTCTGGGCTGAGTTGCACTTAAAGTATGGGAATTGAGGATACATGAGGATACATGAGGACACATGAGGATACAAATTCAACTTTATGGGTTTTAACCTAACCAATTCATAACCAAACGCGATTTATTTAAGAGAATTCTCTTAATTTATATGGGTTTGGTTATGAATTGGTTAGGTTTGAACCCATAAAAGCAAATGTATCCTCAAAAATGTATCCTCAATGTATCCTCAAAATGTGTCCTCAAATTGTGTCCTCAAAAATGTATCCTCAAATGTATCTCCAAATGTATCCTCAATGTGTCCTCATGTATCCTCAATGTATCCTCAATGTATCCTCATGTATTCTCAAGTGTCTGCATGTATCCTCCGATTCCCATACTTTAAGTGCAACTCAGCCGTTTTCTGCAGTTAAAAATAATGAAGAAAAATAGAGAACTATGTTACCTAAGGAAATTGGTTGGGCTGAAGAAATTGTGCAACACGCGAAAACGCATCGTCTAGAGACAATGCAGAATTTGAAAGAAATGCAACGGCGCCGCAAATTGCAAATGCAAAAGCTAGAAGAAGAGAATCAGGATATGTGGAAATCCTAGTCTCCGGAATTTCACCAGCAGTGCAAACAACTGGAACAAAAAAGGGGCAAATAAAAATGAAGGTAGAAATTATTATATTTAATGTGCTTGTTCTTACTGCAAATATTATTTTAAACAGAGTTTTCATGCACGTTGAAAGTAAAACTGGAAGTTAACCCTCTTCAAGAAAATTCTTCAATGTGGTCCCAAAAGAGCGTGAAGCCAGAACGATCAATCTACCAGTTATTCCAATATAGGTAAGAAAGTCAGAGACTCTATTTTTAACTTTTTTGTGAAAATATTTACATTTATATTAAAATGATTTCTTCTCATCAGATTCATTTAAACCCGTAGAGAACACGAGAACCGACGTCCTGCTTAGTAAAAATTACAAAATATACTGAATATCCTGACCCCGGAGTCCAGCTTCTGAAAGTCGACCCTCGCTCCAATTGCTTCAGATAAATAAATAGGAAGCTATCAAAACAACTAAAGTATTATGTAGGCATTATAAATACTTGTAAAAACATATTAAATTAAATATTATACCAGAAACCGCCAATAATGATCATATCGTTAGAACGTTGTGAAATCAGTTTTAGTTGTATGTATCATTATTATTATTATTGTTGCTTATTATTTAAGTTTCTTGCAGATTCCTTGATAAAAAAATAATACATGGTGTTGAAATCTATATTATGTAATACATGCAACGTTTTAAAAACTGGCAGTGTTGTAAAATATTCAAAAAAAATTAATCATACAGAGGTTTATGTAAACATGTTATATATATCTGATGCATGAAATGAGATTAAAATCTAAATCTAAATAAGAACAGCATAGTAAAATGTTAATTTGCCATTGTACTAGCTATTGCTTTGCTTCTGAAGAAAGCATATTAATAGTCACATAATATTTGGTAATAAATAATATTCATATTTAATGCAGTAAACAAAATTTTAAAATGTATATGTGTTTTTTTGTGTCACATTTATTTTTTTCTTTCGCTATACACATTGCTGGTTTGTCATCTTCAATTTGAATATAGGGTTTATATGAAAAAGTACGACCTTTGTCTAAAACTTGTCATATTGAATGCACTTAATTCGCTAATCTGTAATAACTTTGCCTTTTTATATTAAAGAAGAATTTATGACGATGTATACGGCCCCATGGAACCTACAAAACCATCAACGGCTACACATACAAGTGCAAAATATGTAGTGCATATTGCTTCTCATTTTCAAAGCATACTTGCGAGAAAATAGAAAAAACCGATGTTCTGAGTTCTTGTCTCATTCTGTTTTATGCCAGAAAAGAAAGCAGTCTGCTTTCTCGTTTTGTGCAAAACGAAGAAAACTGTCCACTAGGCTCACTAGTAGTGTCATTACGAAGATTAGTTTAACAAGCTAAAGCCAATGTTTAAAACAAACCAATGGCATGGTGTAGAGCAACAGGCAGAACAACCGAATTTGAAAAAGTGTTCTGCTTGCAGAAATTATAGGTAGCACTGAAGAAGAAATATGAGCAAAATGAAGTTGTAAAAATGCCAGACTCTTTAAAAATTGGACGAAAGTCAACGATGTGAAGTACCTTTCATCAAATGTGTTGGTGCACTAATGTATTTATTGACTTGTAGCTCAAATCAAAAATTAAAAGGGCACTGAATAATGATTTAACTGGGTGTGCATTTTAATATTGCAAACAAACGTGATAAATGATGATAAATTTTAAAAGATATTGGAGTTGTGGATGCCAAAAGGGCTGCCTTGGCTTTGTTTTCTCTCTAATGAAATTTAATACATAACGTTAGATGTATTTGAACCAATTGTTGGCCCCATCTTTACGTTCCCCATGTTGGTATATCTGCAGTACTACTTGCTTTCAACAAGCCACACATAGAAAAAGTATTGTTCTTGCTTTCATTCCTCATATACGTACCAGGCAGAAAAAGATGTGAACAATGCGATTAACTGTTAATAAGAGGAATGAGATAGTTGAGTTTTACAGCCGTGAGGGCAGAAAAAAATCACGTTTGCTTCCACCTCGTTAATACGTGCGTATACAAAGTATGTAAGCAATAAATTTTTAGGGCTACAAATTCATATAACCACGCATATTACAAGTTCATCTGGCTCTCATAAAATTTCAACATCATGTGAAATGCTGCAAGTATGCTGAAAAGGATGACGTATCTGAATTTTAAAAAGGTTTCTATCCTACCTTCTATCAGTGGGGGAAACTAAATTAAGAGTGAGACAAAAGTGGTTTGCATACTTCGTTGTAGTTAGGTACGCTTATGCTCTGGACTATGCCCCGTGCTCCTCGCTGAGCCAACTTACCACAAATGACGGTCCACCATGCAATTTTGCGAAATTTTGAAACTACGAAGGGCAGTCATCTTTTCCATCAGATTATATATTTGAGACATATAAAAAAGGCGTTGATTATAGTTATTTCGTACTAAAGTATATATTGTCATTTTTACCGTGGTGCATTCCTCAATTGTCTAAACATCGATCTACATCGAAGTCCTTCGTTCGTCATGGACAAGCGTTTTCTTCGTGTCTCATTCCAACCGTCTTCAAGATAAGAAATTAAATTGTTTCTGTCTACACTAACAATCAGTCTCCTTGATTCTTGGTCATTTACGACTATTTCCAGTTATCAGGTTGCAGTAATTTTGAGTTAATAAATATTTGTTGACCTTTGTTTTCAAATTTACTCTAAACTTCGATTTGTGTTTAACACCATACATATCATTGCAGCGTTTGCTTTAATCGTGCATCTCATCCCACCCCATTTCTTCACATTAGCTGATCTCTTCTGAGTTCATATTCCACATTTTTTAACTTCTTGAAACAAGCATTTTGTTACTTCAGTAGTTTCACCTTTCGGTCCAAATACGCTGTGAAAACTTTTGATTTTCCTACGTCAACTAACGTATTCTGACTGACAATAGATTACATAACATTGGGAGAAGGGAAAGCGATGTAATGAGTGAGTTTAGATTTATTAGAATAGGGCAAGCAGTAATAAAATGGATCAGGACATGGGTTTTGTTCTTCCAGACAACCTTATCACCCATTTTTTGGATTTGCAACCGTGAAAGATATTTTGGCACTGATACATGACGATTTTACAACACAACATTGATATAATGGGACACAGCGATTTAGGTGCATAGCTTTTTGCAACAGACTTTTGACATCATGCCATGAATATTGAAATGAGGTGATGAAAACCTACTTTTCTTACTGGTTATTAAAATAAATAATGTATCGATCCGGGTTCCTTTTCCTGTTGAAGAAATCTGATATCCACGTGCAAGTCAACTGTGCCGGCAACTGGAGGTCCATCCTGTCACTTTCCCTATCTGTTTTCTGACGTCAAGCTCGAAAACATAATCCACATGAGAATCGCGTCATTACTTGTGTGGGAATTACTGGTTTTTACTTCGTTTTTTTATATGAACCCATTTTGCAAAAAATGACAACTCACCACACATGAACAGCCATTCTTGCTTTTCCTGTCCATTGACTCTGTGAAGAACTAGGTTTCCCTGCGTCGACTACTCGGCTATGATTGGTAGCGGGGGTAGTATTGAAAGTAGTTAAAGGGATGATGAAAGGTGGAACTGTGTCGAGACTTACTGTTTAGAAATATACCGTCAGATTTAGTTTTGGGAGGAGTCAAAGTCAAGATCTTCCCGTCAAGATCTCCTTATAATTTGCATGAGTTGGTTATACCTTTATAAGACATCCAAGCATGAAAGATTTCTATCAGTCAGTGTTTGAGTGGCAGGTGGCATCAATGCCGAACTGGCAATCAATAAGGTATAGATGCTATAGTTTCGTTTTCACTTTGGCGAATTTTCCGTTGCTCTTTCATTATTGATTTTTATACATAAAAATAGTACGTGATTGAACAAAAATATTTCATCTACAATTAAATCTTGTTAGTTTCTCATAAAATTGTTATATAACATCACAATGCAAGAGGAGAAATCGCACCAACATTCAATAATGTTGCAACATAAGGAAACTGCTATAAATGCTTGCGCAGAACTGGTGAACAACCTAGCGCCTCCAGAAAAGGATTTGATACTGTGACTGACAAAACTAGTGTAGCAGTAGAGAATATTTCAATCAAAAAAGAAGCCAATCAATTAATTTTTCCCATTGAGGTAAATTCTCTCTCAATCAGCCAATATTTATATTTTTCATATTATTTACGCTCTATGATCTGCTCTCTTTTTAGATTCAACTCAAAATTTTGGAGAATATCATTGACCCTAAAACCCTGCTGAGCTGTCGCTTAGTAAACTGGAATTGGAATGCTGCTGCTAACCAAAAAATGGCAGAGCTAAATCTTGCACACTGGCAAACATGGCTCGGAGAGCCAGAAAACTTGGAAGCCCCTCAAAAATGCAGACCATCAACGATCTGTATCGCGGAAACAAGGCAAAGCCTACATTTGCGTTCCGGCTGCTTTGAAAAACTCCCCTCATTCTTGGAGTACATTCACAGCCAATTCCTTGACAATTTGCAGTAGCCCAAAGCTCAATTTTGGGAAAAGATTTCTTCCGAAATGGCACCAAGCTTGACACATTCTTTGTCAGTTTCGGATCTTGCTTGACGACTCTTACTCTGATTGAGGTAAAGGTGCAATGCTACTATTTCCACACCATTTTGGCACGCCCAACCTAAAAGCACTCACATTTGAGCGAGTTCACATCTGGAGAACAAGTGTCATTCCACCTCATGTAGACAACTTGGTCCTCAAACGGAAAGTTTTTCCAAGCATCTAAAATATTTGCGAATTTACGGAGAATGTCCAGAATTTTGGGTTCAATGGATTTTGGCCCTGGTTGGTCCCCAACTCGTTCATTTAACACTGAGTGGGTTCAGCCCTGCTCTGCTTTGGTATTGCAGGAAACCGCTTGTCAACTTGGTCAAAGTCAAAATCAGCTCAGACAGTGTAGTTCCAGTTTCGTTTTGCTTACCTTAAACCATCCTGTTGGGACGAGCATTAACACATTTAAAGTAGGGAAATATATATAATTGTGAGTGGTCTCGAGATTTAGTTGAAGGTAGAAATATACATGTAAATTTCATCTCAACAAGATCCTTTAATATGGAAGAGGCGAATGTAGGCTGTAGTCAAATCATCGAACTCCAACGTTGAGACATTATTGTTACCTGTATTTTTTTGCTTACATCTGGATATGCTTCTCTTTTTCCAGTTTCTTTCAAATAAACACACGTAAACCGCTTGCTCTCTCTTGTGTTTGAGCAGCCAGTCATTTTTATAAGATGTTATATCAGATTAGCAACTTGGTGTTAAAGACACCCTTCAAGTTTGATGGGAAGTTCACTTGGATATAAAATGGGATGAAATGCACATAAGAACGTGATATAATGAAATTCTGTCATTTTAAATGATGGAGACAATAAAGACAAAGCAAGTGTATTGTTTTGCACGTCGAAAAATATCGATTGTACTTTTTTTCCGGTCAAATAACCTTTATATTCTCATTCTGATCAACTCCATGAAGGACTGGTACCTACTTTCACCTTTTGCAAACGTTTCCCGATAAGCTATTCTGTTATGACAGACGATGACGTACAATGCTGGTGTGGAAAACAATGCAATAAGTCATTTGCGGGAGAATTGGTTTATGATTTACTTTTTATGGTTTAAATGTGAGTGGGTGGGAGGATGTAGTTGTGTTACGTTCCCCCCGCCAGGACAAGGTCTTCTAATGCTATGCAGGTGTTGGATGTAGCTTTAATTCATCTTTGAACACAACCGAACTTAAAATATTTGTCGCCCCTTCATTTGTATGCTTCATGCCTAAAGAAACAGACTAACGTTAACCTAACATTGGCTTTTTTTCCCCGTGCTGAACTTCCACTTTGCGTTGCGATAATTCAAGCCGAGTATGACCATTTCCTTATCTTAAGTTACTTTCTCATTTGTTACAAACCACCATCCAAGACAGGCAATCCAGTTGTTTCTCTTGTGGGAAAAGCCGGTAATAATTTTGCAAGTAAAATATTTTATCCAAAACTCATTTTAAAAACCTTTTACATGGTTCTTACTACAATGCAAACATCTGCCAAACAAACGAAAGTGCAGTAGGTCCAACAGGTGACCAAATCCCAAGAACATCATAAATGCTTCCTCTAAACAGATCTTATCTGCAACTTATTTCCAAGATTCGGGAAATAATTCGGGATCTGCGGAAAAAATCTGTACAACCGATGCAGGCAAGAGAGAACCAAAGGATTTTGCAGCTTCAAGAGATGATATGGTCGATGAGAAAGTTGCAACAACGAGCAAACCCAGCAAGCCAAAGGTGGGTAAGACTGAAAGGATAAGAGGTGGAAAGTAACACATTTATAAAATATTCGTATTTAAAACTCCTCACATTTGAACCAGAGAACTCTAGTATGGAGACGGCAAGTGAGACTGTGAACATTCCGCAGGAAAATCATTAGATGTTGAACATTCAGAGAAGTTCAAAACCAAACCAGAGTCAAATCAACCAATTCTTCTTTTAGACGTAGAACTCATTCGTCTTTCCCTTTTGCTTCAAAACATGTGTAAATAATCGGAATTACTTTATTCTTGCAGAGTAAATCATTAATTATCTGGATTGAAATTACGCTCCAGTAAAAGTATTTTAAGGTATCATACTCATTGTAAAAAATTATGATGTTTTTTAATCACATTTCCAAAATCAAAAGTATATAAAAGTTTCTTGCAACCAACATGGTTTGATATAGAAAATACCCCCTTTCCCTTATAAATAAAAATTGGATCCACACTCATAAATGAAACGTTCTTTAGCTTTCAGAAAACGGCAAGTTACATTATATGTGGCATACTTCTGCGTTCCTGAAAACGATGGGGCAAAGTGCGCATCCAAACTTTTGAGTGTCCAGAATCCCCCAGTTTGCCATTTGTCTAGATTTTCTCATAAATAAACGCACTTAGCTCGTGATTTTATGACGTTTCCGTTGCACAACAGTTTTAAAATCAAATAGATATAAAAGTGTAATATTAAAGGTAAGGAGCGGTGTGGAATCATGATGATGATGAAACCAAATAGTAATTAGAAAAAAGATGAACTACTCTACAGAGTTACTTACACCAATAAATCCCACCTTTCCCCATCCACTTGAATAGGAGAGAGCTTTACACATGATAAATCAGATATGAAAAGCATATTGTGGAGACAAACGAATACGACTTTGCAAAATATTCTTACCACAGACAAATTCAAAACAAGGTGTGCTTTATTTGTCTGCATCCTAGTGAAAAGGCAGAAATGTTAGCTATTACACAAAAAAGAATGCTACAGCCATCATCATCAATAATCAACCTTTTTGTTCCCCTTCTTGGCATAGATATTAAAAACCGTTGTGACACAACACGGGTTGATTGTCTTTGGTTTTGACCCCGAATCTCCTACGTTTACCCATATCTGCAGAGAAGCTTACATATCATGTTACAATTTATCGCTTCCCTGCAACACATCATTTTGTCAAGTTGAACCATACATTTTCCTTTTTTAATGAGAGAAATCTGAAACATGTCCAGAAAAGGAAAAGAAAATCCCGCAAACCCACATACATGTACAATGAGATTCTGGCAATTCACAGTTCAAGTTTCACCCAGACTTTGCTTTGCTTACCACTTTACTGGTGAAAGCTAGGGTGGAAGTATCTATGCTTCTATGAAATGAAAGAAAGTCCAAAGCTGTACTGGCTTCTTGAATTCTTTGTTAGTAGGTTGGAATTATTGAAAAATATGAGACAAAAGTCAACGAAAAGGAGAGATGTATCAAAAATACCAATTACCAGAAATCTGAAAACCCCTTCTATATTGCAAAAACGTAGACAAAGTAAATTCGAGCGTGCAGCAATGAAAAAATATGTTACATACAGCCATCATCATCGTCAACCTTTCAATTTCCTTTTGGACAAGTAGACATTGATATATCACAGCATAAATCCACAGAGAGCAAAAATGGATAGGGGCGCCCTGAGAATGAGCAAAAATTGAGTCAGTTTTAGCAATTTTTACTCAATCAATTTCATACTCACAACAATCAGAGTGCTTATCTTGGACTATCAGTTTTATAAACAGACATGCAATGAGCATAGCCCTATATTTCAGCATGCTTAATAATTCTTGCATGTGGTGTATGAACGAAGTTCGGAAGGATTAATTCAGGTTAAAATTCATATTTCGTATTCATGCTGGTTTTCGAATGAATGTAATAGTAATTTCGATTTGATGCTACTTTAAAATGTCTCTGAGTAATTAAACCACTAACTAAACAAATATTCCTTGAGAAAATAATAATAATAATATG
>LJIJ01004825.1:0-13508 GCA_001718145.1 Orchesella cincta
TTCCAAGTTTCCAATTTTTACTGTGTTTATTGCAATACTTTCAGCAAAATAACAACCAGTAAATTGACTCTTCTTTCGAGCTCATATCGTCTCAACGAGCAAAGCGAAAGTGAATACCCAATACAAAGTTGAGTGCCTTTTTATAGTAGGAAGAACAAAAAGAAGAACCAATTTTACATAAATTATAATATCAAAGTTCAAGAATATCATGCAAATCTTACAAGCTAACAAAGGACGGATTAGGAACACGTTTCCTTATCAGTCCCGTAAATACCAAAAATAGTGTAAAAGTTGGAACAAAGAAAGTGAACATGAGTTTTCTTTTCAACTCTAATTTAGCTAATCTACATAACGCTGACCAAGCGCAGACAAACGTACGGTCAAATGAATATAATTAACCTAAACTAAATTCCGCAGCAACAAATAGTTAGTGTAGTTTAAGGTAGCAAGGGAATTGTTAGGACAGTTTAAGTTAATTCATATGAAATTCTTTAGTACAAGGCTGCCGTTCTTACATTTTACAAGAATTTATTTCATTTAATACAACTGGCATAGTGCACTGCTGTGATTGACAGATATTGTAAATGTTTGTATGTAGGCTAAACTATGGTGTCCGTATTTTGAATTGAGTTTAAAGTGCAATATATGCAATATCTCATAATCAAAACATAAAATTATACATACATACGTACATATAATCTCTCGTTTTAAATAGCACATATTGTCCTTTCATCAAAATCAACGCTTCGAACGATTACCAAATTACATTTGGTTTAGTAGGTATGACAACAGGGAAACCTGAACTACGCAAAATTTATTTATTGCGTTTTGAAGTATTTGAACGGCTGCCAATTTTACTTTTCTAACTGGTACCGATATTACGTGCTAGCAGCCAGGAGACGGCCTAGCCCCATGAAATAGGTTGATATATGTATCCATTCAGAAGTATTTAATAGGCATTCGCAGATTCTAACAAATTTATGCAAAAATTAACCCGATTTACTACATTAGAAAATAGAACTTTATTGCATGGCTTCGTATACCATTAATGTTCTTACATGACTTCGTTACTTCGAATTTAAAGCCAGACTAACCGTCCGGTACAGAAATTCAATTTTTGATTAGATAGTCGCTATGTGTATGATTTTAAAGGCTCCTACCACGATCGTCCCATTACGACTAATTAGAAATATTTTGTCATTCGAGCCATCAGCAGCTCTTGTAGATTTGCGTTTGCGAAGTATTTGCATTTTTCGCTATCCATATATTTGGGTCCCTTCAGCAAAGAGCCAAAGAAAGTTTTTATGCAAAATACTCAAAATCTGCGAAAATGGTCATATTAGTCTTAAAAATGCACATGATCGAGTTTGTTTAGACAAAATGAAAAAGCGTGTCCTTGTTAAACAACTCGTCACGCTTCTATCAACATATCGCCCAATTTTCTGTCATTGAAAGTCATACTTCCAGGGTCCTTCAAACCACGTATATTTTAAAATTTAGTGTCGTTATATATATTTTCAGAGGACACTTGTTAGAGTTACTATTTATTTTGATGAGATCTGTATCTCATCAAAATAAACGCAATAAATAAATAATAAATAAATAAATATCTCAGCAAACGACGTTGTGGATCCATAAATTTAGTAACATGAATTTAATTGTTGACCCCGTTAACTTTTTTGTTGGTAACCTAATAGACAACTGTACCAAAATGTTGTCATTTTTATCAGTTTGGCGAAATTTAGTTCCTCATATAAACTAAAAATGACAGTCCCTTGAGACGTCCGCAAACTCGCTAGGTTTCAAAAATATATAAGGTGACCCGAAACACTAAATTGATTTTTCAGGATGGAGCCAAAGGAATGAGAATTTTATGCAAAATCGTGAAAATCTTCACAAATAGCCTTATACAAATGTAAAATTTAAGACGATTTAGTGCTTGTAAACTAAAATGAAAATAAATCTCTTGTAGCGCAACTTTTTGCAATTCTAACGGCGTAAACAAGGAGACACTGGCATTTTTGGAAAACTAAATTTCACTGTTAAAAACTACCTGGAGATTCACAAAACAAAATTCCTCGTGAAGCTGAGGTCACGATGGAAATTTTGATACTTTTTTCAGGGTTTTGTGCAACCGCTAATTATTTTACTACAATACGATTTTGAAGAGCTAACGAAAAGCGTGTACGTACTCTCCAAGCACAAGCTACATTCCCAAAACGCGAGATATAAAACCATTCCAAACCATGATTGTTAAAACGAATTTGTTGCGTTTACGCTTGCCAATAATCCTTCTTGATGAAGAAAACATTCAATTTATATGCCCATGCTTCAATCTCTATAGTAAAAAATATTATGGAGAAGAAATAAAAAGGAACTATCGATACCTGATTGATTCTGCACTAATGCGACGAAACACAGTAAAACTACGAGAATACAACAGGATTTCATTTTTTTTGGCTATCGGTTTGAAATGATAAAATATTTAAATTTGGAACTCCCTTTGAGCCTCTACGACAGGCAAGGGGATCACACAAGTCTTGCTTGAACTACAAACACCAACTAACGAAAATTGAAGTGTTTTGATTTGTTTATTTACTCAAATGCATTTTTAAAACTACAAGCTATACCATGTTGGGTAGTATGTAGTCAGCTTATTACGTTTTATTGCAGATTTTAGTGACTATATAGGGCGGACAACATGGTATAGCTTGTAGTTTTAAAAATGCATTTGAGTAAATAAACAAATCAAACACTTCAATTTTCGTTAGTTGGTGTTTGTAGTTCAAGCAAGACTTGTGTGATCCCCTTGCCTGTCGTAGAGGCTCAAAGGAGTCCAAATTTAAATATTTTATCATTCAAACCGATAGCAAAAAAATGAAATCCTGTTGTATTCTCGTAGTTTTACTGTGTTTCGTCGCATTAGTGCAGAATCAATCAGGTATCGATAGTTCCTTTTTATTTCTTCTCCATAATATTTTTTACTATAGAGATTGAAGCATGGGCATATAAATTGAATGTTTTCTTCATCAAGAAGGATTATTGGCAAGCGTAAACGCAACAAATTCGTTTTAACAATCATGGTTTGGAATGGTTTTATATCTCGCGCGTTTTGGGAATGTAGCTTGTGCTTGGAGAGTACGTACACGCTTTTCGTTAGCTCTTCAAAATCGTATTGTAGTAAAATAATTAGCGGTTGCACAAACCCTGAAAAAAGTATCAAAATTTCCATCGTGACCTCAGCTTCACGAGGAATTTTGTTTTGTGAATCTCCAGGTAGTTTTTAACAGTGAAATTTAGTTTTCAAAAATGCCAGTGTCTCCTTGTTTACGCCGTTAGAATTGCAAAAGTTGCGCTACAAGAGATTTATTTTCATTTTAGTTTACAAGCACTAAATCGTCTTAAATTTTACATTTGTATAAGGCTATTTGTGAAGATTTTCACGATTTTGCATAAAATTCTCATTCCTTTGGCTCCATCCTGAAAAATCAATTTAGTGTTTCGGGTCACCTTATATATTTTTGAAACCTAGCGAGTTTGCGGACGTCTCAAGGGACTGTCATTTTTAGTTTATATGAGGAACTGAATTTCGCCGAGCTGATAAAAATGACAACATTTTGGTACAGTTGTCTATTAGGTTACCAACAAAAAAGTTAACGGGTCAACAATTAAATTCATGTTACTAAATTTATGGATCCACAACGTCGTTTGCTGAGATATTTATTTATTTATTATTTATTTATTGCGTTTATTTTGATGAGATACAGATCTCATCAAAATAAATAGTAACTCTAACAAGTGTCCTCTGAAAATATATATAACGACACTAAATTTTAAAATATACGTGGTTTGAAGGACCCTGGAAGTATGACTTTCAATGACAAAATTGGGCGATATGTTGATAGAAGCGTGACGAGTTGTTTAACAAGGACACGCTTTTTCATTTTGTCTAAAACAAACTCGATCATGTGCATTTTTAAGACTAATATGACCATTTTCGCAGATTTTGAGCATTTTGCATAAAACTTTCTTTGGCTCTTTGCTGAAGGGACCCAAATATGGATAGCGAAAATGCAAATACTTCGCAAACGCAAATCTACAAGAGCTGCTGATGGCTCGAATGACAAATATTTCTAATTAGTCGTAATGGACGATCGTGGTAGGAGCCTTTAAAATCATACACATAGCGACTATCTAATCAAAAATTGAATTTCTGTACCGGACGGTTAGTCTGGCTTTAAATTCGAAGTAACGAAGTCATGTAGCAGAACATTAATGGTATACGAAGCCATGCAATAAAGTTCTATTTTCTAAATGTAGTAAATCGGGTTAATTTTTGCATAAATTTGTTAGAATCTGCGAATGCCTATTTAAATACTTCTGAATGGATACATATATCAACCTATTTCATGGGGCTAGGCCCGTCTCCTGGCTGCTAGCACGTAATATGGTACCAGTTAGAAAAGTAAAATTGGCAGCCGTTCAAATACTTCAAAACGCAATAAATAAATTTTGCGTAGTTCAGGTTTCCCTGTTGTCATACCTACTAAACCAAATGTAATTTGGTAATCGTTCGAAGGTTGATTTTGATGAAAGGACAATATGTGCTATTTAAAACGAGAGATTATATGTACGTATGTATGTATAATTTTATGTTTTGATTATGAGATATTGCATATATTGCACTTTAAACTCAATTCAAAATACGGACACCATAGTTTAGCCTACATACAAACATTTACAATATCTGTCAATCACAGCAGTGCACTATGCCAGTTGTATTAAATGAAATAAATTCTTGTAAAATGTAAGGAACGCAGCCTTGTACTTAAAGAATTTCATATGAATTAACTTAAACTGTCCTAACAATTCCCTTGCTACCTTAAACTACACTAACTATTTGTTGCTGCGGAATTTAGTTTAGGTTAATTATATTCATTTGACCGTACGTTTTGTCTGCGCTTGGTCAGCGTTATGTAGATTAGCTAATTGAGTTGAAAAGAAAACTCATGTTCACTTTCCTTTGTTCCAACTTTTACACTATTTCTTGTATTTACGGGACTGATAAGGAAACGTGTTCCTAATCCGTCCTTTGTTAGCTTGTAAGATTTGCATGATATTCTTGAACTTTGACATATTATAATTTATGTAAATTGGTTCTTCTTTTGTTCTTGCTAGTATAAAAAGGGACCCAACTTTGTATTGGGTATTCACTTTCGCTTTGCTCGTTGAGACGATATGAGCTCGAAAGAAGAGTCAATTTACTGGTTGTTATTTTTGCTGAAAGTATGCAATAAACGCAGTAGAAAATTGGAAACTTTGTTGTTTGTTTCTTTTATTTGTTCCTAGGAACTTTGTTCATTTTGTTCATTCCCAAAGGGGAACATTGACTTTCACTTCCGGGAAAGTTCCCGTTTTAGTTCCTTGTTTGAATTAGAATCATTTCTGAAGGGAAAATTAGTCGATTCCGAGCATTTGCATTGTGCTCAAGTTCCCATTCAGATTCCTCCTGCCGGAGGTGGTCCTTCTATTTGAACTTTTGAAACCACTGTAGACTGTTGCCGATAGCGTTTGATCGGAGGGCTATTTTGGCGTCTACAATATGCTAGATGTTAGATTAATCAAGAATTTCCGAATCTTATAGCAAAAAACTTTACTAAACAAATGTCCCATTTCAAACATAGACGTTTTGGTTTTCTGGAATAAAATGTAATAATAAAAAATGTGCCATTATTAATAAATCATTTTTCAACCAGTTTATTATCGATTTTTAATATTAACATTGTTTTGGTATAAATTCCAATTTTGGTAAAAATTGGTATAATTTATTTTTATCAACAAAATTCAAGATAATAAATGGCTTGGATATTCATAAAACCACATTAAGCATCACATTTCGCAAACTTCAAGTGTTTGCACATAGCCAGAGCCTGCATCCCAGCGGAGATTTGCAACTCATTTCCCCAAAAACGCATCCAGGAACTTTCTCGCTGAGCCCGAGAGTGAGAATGGTGAGAAACGTGAATGTCCCACTCATTCCTAAATTGACGAGGAACGCAATCTGGCGAAGGAAGGAGCCAATCCATGTCGCTATTTGATTCACTAGGAAGAATCGGTTTCAATTCTAGGTGCATTCTTTTGTCGCTTTCGTTAAGATGGAATGGGGTAAGATTTTTAATTGCAACTTGTTCATTTTTAAGGGAATCAGTTGCTGAACTGAAATTTAATCAAGTCAAGTTATTTCAAACTTTTTGCAAATGTAATTTTGTTACATTAAGATATCTCGTTGGAATCGTAAGTTTTAGCTTTTTTGAAATCATGATAGGTAAAAATGATTTAGTTTTTTGAAGTTGTCCTGAAGAAAGCGTTAGGGTTAGACGCAGAAAGCTCGACAAATAAAACCTTGTTATCAATAATGTCCTCTCAAACCGATTCTTTCACATATATGGAATCGTAAGTGTCGAATCATTTTTAACTTTCACTGAGTTAAACTTTCGAATTAATTCAGTGTTATCTAATCCTTCAACAGCTTAAGAAGAGGCACTGCCCATAGTTGATGAAGTGGTAGTGGCATTTTCACAGTTGTTACTGTTCTCTGTCATTATTTCTTAAAGAAATAAATTTGGAACTGAAATGAAACGGTAAAATCCTCAAGACGAAGATGATGAGTGTGACAAAGAGTTTTGATGACTGCTGATCTCGATCTCTTTGAGATGTGAGACAAAGTTTGTGAGAATTGCAACCACTTGCTTTTTATGTAGTCACATAACTACTCCAAATACATAGTATTTATGAGAGGAAGATGAGACGCAACCGTGAGGGAGATGAAACGATGTTGGTTTGTCTTAATAATCTTATAAAAGTCCATGTTTTAGTAGTTACACGTCAATACATCATTTCGTGATTTGAAAATCATGTAAATGGTAATTATCAAGGAAGCCTCACCGGGATTGTATTTTCATCGACAATAACGCTACCCTATGCAGAAAATGGTGGTGATTCCAACCTCTTGGTGAAATAAACCAAAGAATTAAATCTCTAACTTGCCGAGTTCAAAAGTTATGTTGGGTTCGTCGACCCCATAGATAACCATTCCTTTATTGGGGTCGACGACCAACTCGACATGGCGTCACTTAGGTTTTTTAGAAACCAAAATATGGGTTTTCAGACAAGGAGAATTTATTCTCAATCACTATTTAAGATAAGCAGTGTTCGGAAATTGCCGGCAATATTGGTATTTTGCCACTGACTGGTTATAAATGGCTATACTGACAATATTGACTGGTTATGTTTGACAATATTTTCCCATATAAAATACATGGATATGTAGTAGGACAATGGCATAGGTAACTATATTTTCCCTATTATAGAGAATAGTTTGGATTTAAAGCTTTTAGATGATCACGTTTTGAGTTAATGTGAGTGTCGTGTACTAAGGAGCATGAAAAACTTTGATATTACTCTATCTAATTAAAAATTTAAATTTTGACACTTATTGTTGTATTCGGAAACATCAACCATGAAAAACATTTCCCATAAACACGTCCTGTGTTAAATATTACTGTTTTTAAAATTCCGATTAGTTACGGTATTATGTAAATGTTTTTGTGTGATCGATGAAGTGGCCCTGTCACTTCCTGCCAGACATCAATATCTCTTTCATGCTAAAATTTTAACATGTCATATTGGTTAAATGACATATATCTGTATTTTCTTCGTACCTTTACTTTGTCTGACAGGAAGTTGCCAGGGTCAATCGATTCTGAAAAAAAATTCAAGTGATCTCGTATATGCTTGGCTTCTGCAAAACTGCCTGATTTTGGAATACCAAAAAGTATTGTCTATACTTTGTGTGTCTTTCCAGCCAAATATTACTCATGCTGAAACCTAACCCAATCCATCAATATTGTGAACATAGCTTCGTAGTGTTTGTCGGATACCGTGAGCTACCAAATAATTCAAATCCCAAAATTACACGCGAATCCTGGTACTAATATACAAGCCTCAGTTTCGGTTGCGGGAAAATCCTATCTGGCATTCGTCCTTAGTCTTTTTTTGTCTCTCGAATTCGATTGCACGTATATACATACTTTGAGGACGACGTACACAATAAAATACAGTTTTCAAGCTCGATAGAGTACTAAAACTGGCATCCAGCTAAAATAATTCCAAATTTGTTGACTAAGTTTTCAATTTCCTACTAAACCTATAAAACGTTTATACTTAGCAACTTGACTGCAGTTACAAGTAAGGCATTGGGCGAGTGGTCGTCTTTGTTTGATGATAGATTTGTATATTTTCCTGATATAAATTTTGCGAAGTACATCCTCAAAAATTTTTATATTATACGGAAATCGGAACAAATCAAACTACGCTTATTTGCAGTCTAAAAGTACGGCAGCGTCTTTAAAATCTGTGTAAAAGTTTCTACTTGAAGGTTCATTAAAAATTATCAAAACAATTATCTGAAAAATGGAGCTTTCAATCAGACAGTTTATTATATTATCACTTTTGTGTGGCTCCGCTATTCCATCGACCCAGGATTCAAAACTTGACTTTGAATCTACGCTTAATATGTTCATGGACTGTTTAGTGCACATTATTCTTAGCCATTTCGAGGTAAGTAAACACAGTAAGTTGAAATTTGAAAGAAACCCATATTGTTTTTTAACTGTTATAGGGTTACAAGGAATTCTTCATCGTTGAGCCACTGCATATACCTATTATTTTGTCACAAAACCGATACAAAAACTCAGACATAGTAGCACCGGACTCCGAATATGTCTATTGTGACGATAAGTGGTACGTAAACCAATCTAAAAACGGGTTCGTGTTTGACAGTCTACCACCAGAGAAGCTGACTTGTTTTGTCCAAATCTATGTTAAATCTGGCCCCTGTACAAATGGAATAGGCGAGCATAACTTTGTATTGCCTAGCAATGCCTTCAATCCTATATATGACTATCGGGTCAACTATAACGAGCGTCCTCTTATAAGATGCTGCACATTTTACATCACAGTGGATACAAACCATTTGGCTTTGGTTGAACAAAAATATTTAGCAAATGTGAATACTTTTTGGGCAGTCGGACATTTTGAACTTCAACGTTACCAAAACCCTGCAGTTCTTTTATTTGGGGCTAAGAAATTTAAACCTAAAGCTGGTTACAGTACTTATAAGCATACACAATGCTGCGTTTAGTCTGCTCTAAGTTTTCTATCCACTACAATGAACTCCGTACTCGCTGTATTTAAATACTTAAATCAAACGGAAAACTTTATCACATGCTAAAATCCAACAAACATTGGATGAATGAGGTAGTCCAATTTAACAGTCGTATTGAAAATCGTGAGTCAGTGGAGCGCATCCGTTTGCAATGTTACGTGCCAGCAGTTACCATTATTGCAAAATTTAATCCACATGTAATGTTGAACAGTTACCTTCTTCAGTGGAAAGCAGGTTCGTACGAGGTCGACCCAATTTTAATTAAAATGATATTTCCCAACCAATCGATTGACACTTATGGAAGTGAAAGTTCTGAAGGTGAATTACTTGCAGCCTGGAAAAATGCAATAAACCCTAACACTTGTTGGATTACGTCACAATACAATTGAGTTTGTAACTTGCGCTCCGATTTCCGAAAAAGGTTGGTTGTCGTTGGCCGGATACATTAGTGCTTTTGATTTATCAACTTGGATAGCCATTGCGTGTGGACTGCTCATAAGCAGCCTCATTTGGATTTGCATGAATGCTTCAGAACAAGCCTCCAACTCTGTGCGAAAATGCCTTTCTTCAACCTTCTTCTGGGACAATCGACGGATATTAATAAATGTCGATGGGTAACAGGCGTCTGGATTCTTGCAGGACTATTTCTTACGTTCAACTACCAAGGAAATAATATTGACGCAACTCACCTCTCGTTGCCCTTGAGAAAGTTGGAAACATTTGAGGAAATTTTTAGCAACAACTTAACAGTGTTTTCTCTTCCGCAAGCGCCGTGGGAACGTATGAAGCGTTTGTGTCTGTTTTTCAGGTGAACCTGAAGCAAAGTAAGGTGGTTCCTTAGTCATTATTTTGGTCCGGCTAATTTAACCTTTTCTGAGGTATACATACGAAACAAGTAAATATTCCACAATGATGCAGAGAAAGCCTTTCACGTTGTAAAACTGTCAAACCTGAATGTAATGTGAACCTCAGAAAAAGGTAAATTAGCGGACCAAAATAATGACTAAGGAACCACCTTACTTTGCTTTCAGGTTCACCTGAAAAATAAGACACAAACGCCTTCATACTTCCCACGGCGCTTGCGGAAGAGAAACACTGTTAATTGTTGCTAAAAATTTCCTCAAATGTTTCCAACTTTCTCAAAGGCAACGGAGAGGTGAGTTGGTCAATATTATTTCCTTGGTAGTTGAACGTAAGAAATAGTCCTGCAAGAATCCAGACGCTGTTCCATCGACATTATTAATATCCGTCGGATTGTCCCAAGAAGGTTGAAGAAAGGCATTTTCGCACAGAGTTGGAGGCTTGTTCTAGAAGCATTCATGCAAATCCAAATGAGGCTGCTTATGAGCAGTCGCACACGCAATGGCTATCCAATGTTGATAAATTTTTAAAGCGACTAATCGTATCCGGCCAACGACAACCAACCTTTTTCGGAAATCGGAGCGCAAGTTACAAACTCAATTGTATTGTGACGTAATCCAACAAGTGTAGGGTTTATTGCATTTTTTCCAGGCTGCAAGTAATTCACCTCCAGAACTTTCACTTCCATAAGTGTCAATGATTGGTTGGGAAATATCATTTTAATTAAAAATTGGGTCGACCTCGTACGAACCTGCTTTCCACTGCAAGAAGGGTAACTGTTCAACATTACATGTGGATTAAATTTTGCAATAATGGTAACTGCTGGCACGTAACATTGCAAACGGATGCGCTCCACTGACTCACGATTTTCAATACGACTGTTAAATTGGACTACCTCATTCATCCAATGTTTGTTGGATTTTAGGCATGTGATAAAGTTTTCCGTTTGATTTAAGTATTTAATACAGCGAGTACGGAGTTCATTGTAGTGGATAGAAAACTTAGAGCAGACTAACGCAGCATTGTGTATGGCTTTATAAGTACTGTAACCAGTCTTTAGGTTAAATTTCTTAGCCCCAATGAAAAGAACTGCAGGTTTTGGCTAACGTTTGAAGTTCAAAATGTCCGACCCTGCCCCAAAAAGTATTCACATTTCCTAAATATTTTGTTCAACCAAGCCAAATCGGTTGTATCCACTGTGATGTAAAAATGCTCGCAGCATCTTATCAAGAGGACGCTCGTTATAGTTGACCGATAGTCATATATAGGATTGAACGGCACTTGCTAGCAATACAACACGTTATGCTCGCCTATTCCATTTGTACAGGGGCCAGACTTCTCAACATACGATTTGGACAAAACAAGTCAGCTTCTCTCTGTCGGCGACTGTCAAACACGAACCGTTTTTTAGATTGGTTTACGACCACCTTATCGTCACATAGACATATTCGGAAGTCCGGTGCTTAACTATGTCTGAGTTTTTGTAATCGGTTTTGTGACAAAATAATAGGGGTATATGCAGTGGCTCAAACGATGAAGAATTCCTTTGTAACCCTTATAAACAGTTAAAAAACAATATGGGTTTCTTTCAAATTTCAACTTACTGTGTTTACTTACCTCGAAATGGCTAAGAATAATGCTTGCACTAAACAGTCCATGAACATATTAAGCGTAGATTCAAAGTCAAGTTTGAATCCTGGGTCGTGGAATAGCGGAGCCACACAAAAGTCATAATATAATAAACTCGTCTGATTGAAAGCTCCATTTTTCAGATAATTGTTTTGATAATTTTTAATGTTAAAAAACTTCAAGTAGAAACTTTTACACAGATTTTAAAGACGCTGCCGTACTTTTAGAGACTGCAAATAAGCGTAGTTTGATTATTGTTCCGATTTCCGTATAATATAAAAATTTTTGAGGATTTACTTCGCAAAATTTATATCAGGAAAATATACAAACTCTATCATCAAACAAAGACGACCACTCGCCAATGCCTTAGCTTGTAACTGCAGTCAAGTTCTAAGTATAAACGTTTTATAGGTTTAGTAGGGAAATTGAAACGTCTTAGTCAACAAATTTGGAATTTTTTAGCTGGATGCCCAGTTTTCAGTACTCTATCGAGTTTGAAACTGTATTTTATTGTGTACGTCGTCCTCAAAGTACTTGTATATACGTGCAATCGAATTCGAGAGACAAAAAAGACTAAGACGAATGCCAGATAGGATTTTCCCGCAACGAAACTGAGGGCTGTATATTAGTACCAGGATTCGCGTGTAATTTTGGGATTTGAATTATATTTCGGTAGTCACACGGTATCGACAAACACTCACGAAGCTATGTTCACAATATTGATGGATTGGAGTTAGGTTTCAGCCATGAGTAATATTTGGCTGGAAAGACACACAAAGTAAGACAATACTTTTTTGGTATTCCAAAATCAGGCAGTTTTGCAGAAGCCAAGCATATACGAGATCACTTGAATTTGTTTTTTCAGAATCGATTGACCCTGGCAACTTCCTGTCAGACAAAGTAAAGGTACGAAGAAAATACAGATATATGTCATTTAACCAATATGACATGTTAAAATTTTAGCATGAAAGAGATATTGATGTCTGGCAGGAAGTGACCAGGGCCACTTCATCGATCACACAAAACATTTACATAATACCGTAACCTAATCGGAATTTTAAAAACAGTAATATTTAACACAGGACGCTGTTTATGGGAAATGTTTTCCATGTTTGATGTTTCGAATACAACACATAAGTGTAAGATTTAAATTTTTTACTTAGATAGAGTAATATCAAGTTTTTCATGCTCCTTAGCTACACGACACTCACATTAACTCAAAACGTGATCATCTAAAAGCTTTAAATCCAAATTTCTCTATAATAGGGAAATATAGTTACCGTATGCATTGTTCCTACTACATATCCTATGTATTTTTATAGGGAAATGATTGTCAAACATCAACCACGTCAAATATTGTCAGTATAGCCATTTAAATAAACCAGTCAAGTGCAAAATTACCAATATTGCGGCAATTTCCGGAACATGTTATCTTAAATGTAGTGATGAGAATAAATTCATCCTTGTCTTGCAAAACCATTATGTTTGGTTTCTAACAAACGCTAAGTGACCGCCATGTCGAGTTGGTCGTCGAACCCCAATAAAGGAATTCGCGTTATCTATGGGTCGACAAACCCAACATAAACTTTGAACTCGGCAAAGTCTAGAAGATTTCATTCTCGTTTGGTTATGATTCACCAAGAGGTTGAGACATCACACCATTTTTGCATAGGGTAGCGTTATGTCGATGAAATTAACATATCCGGTGAGTCCTTCCTTGATTAATTACCATTTACAATGATTTCAGGGTCACGAAATGGACTGTATTGACGTGTAGACTTACTAAAACATG
>LJIJ01004826.1:0-13505 GCA_001718145.1 Orchesella cincta
CCCACGATATGAACTTTATGCTATGATAAGACAGATTTTATTAAGTCTTTCCGCTATCGTTTATGTCCAGCAAAACAACGGAGCTGTCTAAGGACTTAAAGTATCTTCAACTACAAGCAATCAAAATCATCCAGCCCCACCATGCAACACGGCGATAAAATATGTACATGTACTTCATAATAATCATATTAATTTTATCTATACTACGGCTATATAATATAGCGTTAACGTAGGTTAATGAAACAAAACAGAAGACTAGAACTTGCTCTCGATACGTACGATTCATTTTATTTTATTTTAAATATTTCAAACACAGTAATCAGTCAGAGAATTTCAATTGCGTTGATTTCAATAATATATTAATAGTAATGAGTACGGCTGCGTTATGTACAAAAAGTTATAAACTATTTAAGTTCAAGTATTCGATAGTTTTTTACAATGAAATGTAATAGAACTCATTGATACAATATCTAAAGTCGTATTCAAAAGACTCTGTCAAAGACAATCAGCATATGATTATTATAAATTATATCAGTTTTTTTCAATCCACTTGTAAAAGTGTAAAGCTTACTCACTTGTGAGTGGCACATGTATTTGAAGTATATACGTTTTCATTTCACAGTTACAGTACAAGACAATAAGGGATAGAGTATAAAATATAATAAGCACATTAAAAATGTAAGAGTAACGGGTTTGATTGAACTAGTAATTGTTATGGAGATTACTACTTTAGGATTATCACTTAATACACACTCAGCATCAGCGTCCATAACTTTAAAATAATGAGCGCTTTTTAAAGTCTTCACAAACATTTTGCATTGCAGTATCTAATTAAATCTAATCCACAGAATTGCAGAGTCAGAATCCGAACTAGCTATGAACGATTCATCTTTTTTACATGACTGAAAAAGCGTCGAAGCCAGTAAGGGTTTGAATGTCTTCTGATCGCACTGGACTCTCATCACTATCAGAAGTAACGCGACCAGCTCCAGTCCATCAATCCAGAAACCCATTGCCGTTCACAAGCAAACGACCAGCCGTTGGCTTGCTAGCACCTTGCTTTCCTGGCAACTTTTCCATACCTGCGTCTTTAGAACTGTAAACAGAACAACTGCTTATTGCTTACCCCGGTGATTGAAAAACACTGATATAAAATTATTGTATTCCAACTTACAACAGGGATGCTTGTAAATAACGATTTTCTGCCGTCTCCGGGCATCTTGTAGTTGGAGCTTTTCAACCATATTCTTCAGCTGCTGCACTTGACCGAGAGTCTCATCGTACTGAGTTTTCATTTCAGTCAGTTTTAAGAGCATCCGTTTTCTCCCTCCGATTTTTCCAGTGCACTTTGTAGCTGTTCCAATTGCTAATTTCATATCTTTACCATCCTGCAATTCGTTCTGCATGGTCTCACACCTGGATGCTGCTTGTCCATACTCCATTCTGTAAATTAAATTATGAACATTCAGTATTATCATAATCAAATACAAATCATATACAACGACGGTTAATATTTAATAAAATTACAAGTCCTACTTGAGATTATCATGGGCTACTACTTCTTCTTCCAAAGTGGACCTTGCGCGCTGCAACTGTTGACGAAGCTCTTCCTGTTGGGCATGCAATCGCAGATTTTCTTCCGTCACTTTCTTCAGATCCCTGTCCTGTCTAACCATTCTATCCCCTTCCTCGTCCCCGTTGGATATACGCGAGCGCATTGTTAAGAGAAACGTTCTTCTTGCAGCAAGGGCAAATCCCATTTCTAATGAAATAAAAAATTAACTCCAATTTACACACATTCTTATTACATATTAACAAAACCTATGTTCATACATATGAGTAAATTATTGTACTTACGCTTGCCGACGACGACCTGCCGCAGCGCCTATATTAAACCACTGGCTTACACAAACGCGATGAAAAAGGTGACCACAAGTAAGGGCGCACATGATGACATCTTCCTCAGCTCGCAGTGCTTGGGGACGCTCCGTCAGATAATCCTGGCATATGCTGCACAAAATGGCCATGGCAGAGACATTAAAAGAGGAAATAATTCTTTGGTAGAAACTTCTATAAGAACTACAGTTGACTGAACCAAACTCCAGCAGGATATTACCTAAGACAAAAGAATGAATATTAAATAACATTCCCAATCGATATTAGGCATAACCAGCTGATGATACGCTTTTCAATTTTATAATCACGCACAAATACCCAATTTAAAATAAAAATATTTTTACAACAAATTACGAATCAATTAGTTAATTTAACTAGAAAATATTACCGTACACAACAAGAAGAAATTAATTCTAACACAAATCAGGGCACATTGAGTGGTAGTAGTTGGTAGCTCAGAAAAATTGAAAATTCATTAAAAAGAAATCAAAAGGTCACGACAACTCTCTGTCCTCGAACCGTCAATTTCCTGCTTCTCCTTACTAAAATCAGTTCATCGCCATCGCCTTCTCAACAGTCAAAAACCACAGCGGAACTTTATTTACTTAAATGCAGATGAGACCCAACACGATACTTTTAAACAATCAGATCAGATTCAGACCGTCTCTGCTCTTTCCAAGCTAATATGCATAAGCCGTCGCTCAAAAGTTGGTTGGAGTGTCTGCGTGAGTCACAGCACACGTGATTGATGCTGTAAGTTGCAAGGAAATCGGATCCATTTTTGCATTGAGCAGATCATTTAGATGCATGCATTTGGTCAATACATATGCAAAAATCGTTTTAGCTCTTGCAAAACGTTTTTCACATGAATGATGAATGAGATCAGCAGCAACCAAACGGTATAGTCAACTTAACTACATTAAATAACGGTTGGGTCGACTTGTGTCCAGAAACGAAACGGGCACAAGATACTTACAATTAGCATCTGAAAGCACCTAAGTATGCCTGTGTCTTTACATGATATGACTATACACTATATGATTGATGCAAGAAAGGGGCAACTTTTTGACTTATCGCAAACTAACTAACTAAAATGTTTTTTTTCACTTGAAGTAAGAACTTGCTGATAATGATGAGTCACAGAAAATATTCAACCTAGGTTCTTGACAACATGACCCATTTAATTCGATAAATGTGGTTTTGATGATCTATTGGAATTATACCTGGATTCAGACTCCAAATTGATTTCGTGCGTTTTATCGAATGATCATGCTATCCAATCTAATTTTTAAATTGTAATGTTATTCCCGTAAATAAAGATATAGTGTGCTTGAAATGGATATTCATGCTCGCAGGACCCTAAACATAGTTCTTATCTGAATCTCCGAACACAAATCCATCATATCACACACCATGCAGCAGCGAAAGGATCTACTACATTTACTTACACATGAATATGTGCATACAGAATTTGATGTTTTGTTCGGAGATTCAGATAAGAACTATGTTTAGGGCTCCTGCGAGCATGAATTCCCAATTTCAAGCACACTATATCTTTATTACGGGAATAACATACAATTTAAAAATTAGATTGGATAGCATGATCATTCGATAAAACGCACGAAATCAATTTTGGAAGTCTGAATCCAGGTATAATTCCAATAGATCATCAAAACCACATTTATCGAATTAAATGGGTCATGTTGTCAAGAACCTAGGTTGAATATTTTCTGTGACTCATCATCATTATCAGCAAGTTCTTACTTCAAGTGAAAAAACCTTTTAGTTTAGTTTAGTATTGCGATAAGTCTAAAAGTTGTCCCTCTTCTTGCATCAATCATATAGTGTATAGTCATATCATGTAAAGACACAGGCATACTTAGGTGCTTTCAGATGCTAATTGTAAGTATCTTGTGCCCGTTTCGTTTTCTGGACACAAGTCGACCCAACCGTTATTTAATGTAGTTAAGTTGACTATACCGTTTGGTTGCTGCTGATCTCATTCATCATTCATGTGATAAAACGTTTTGCAAGAGCTAAAACGATTTTTGCATATGTATTGACCAAATGCATGCATCTAAATGATCTGCTCAATGCAAAAATGGATCCGATTCCTTGCAACTTACAGCATCAATCACGTGTGCTGTGACTCACGCAGACACTCCAACCAACTTTTGAGCGACGGCTTATGCATATTAGCTTGGAAAGAGCAGAGACGGTCTGAATCTGATCTGATTGTATCGTGTTGGATCTCATCTGCATTAAGTAAATAAATTCGGCTGGTTTTTGACTGTTGAAGAAGGCGATGGCGATGAACTGATTTGAGTAAGGAGAAGCAGGAAAAATTGACGGTTCAGAGGACAGAGAGTTGTCGTGACCTTTTGATTTCTTTTAATTAATTTTCAATTTTTCTGAGCTACCAACTACTACCACTCAATGTGCCCTGATTTGTGTTAGAATTAATTTCTCTTGTTGTGTACGGTAATATTTTCTAGTTAAAAATTAACTAATTGATCGTAATTTGTTGTAAAATATTTTTATTTATAAATTGGGTATTTGCGGTGATTATAAAATTGAAAAGCGTATCATCAGCTGGTTATGCCAATATCGATTGGGATGTTATTCTAAATATTCATTCTTTTGTCTTAGGTAATATCCTGCTGGAGTTTGGTTCAGTCAACTGTAGTTCTTATAGAAGTTTCTACAAAAGAATTATTTCCTCTTTTATATCTCTGCCATGGCCACTTTGTGCAGCATATGCCAGGATTATCTGACGGAGCGTCCCCAAGCACTGCGAGCTGAGGAAGATGTCATCATGTGCCCTTACTTGTGGTCACCTTTTTCATCGCGTTTGTGTAAGCCAGTGGTTTAATAGGGGAGCTGCGGCTGGTCGTGGTGGGCTAACGTAAGTACAATCATTTATTCATATGTATGAACATAGGTTTTGATTAATATGTAATAAGAATGTGTGTAAATTGGAGTTAAATTTTTATTTCATTAGAGATGGGATTTGCCCTTGCTGCAAGAAGAACGTTTCTCTTAACAATGCGCTCCGCGTATATCCAACGGGGGACGAGGAAGGGGATAGAATGGTTAGACAGGACAGGGATCTGAAGAAAGTGACGGAAGAAAATCTGCGATTGCATGCCCAACAGGAGGAGCTTCGTCAACAGTTGCAGCGCGCAAGGTCCACTTTGGAAGAAGAAGTAGTAGCCCATGATATTCTCAAGTAGGACTTGTAATTTTATTAAATATTAACCGTCGTTGTATATGATTTGGTATTTGATTATGATAATACTGAATGTTCATAATTTAATTTACAGAATGGAGTATGGACAAGCAGCATCCAAGTGTGAGACACTGCAAAACGAATTGCAGGATGGTAAAGATATGAAATTAGCAATTGAGAACAGCTACAAAAGTGCACTGGAAAAATCGGAGGGGGAGAAAACGGATGCTCTTCAAAGCTGACTGAAATGAAACTAAGCACGACGAGACTCTCGGTCAAGTGCAGCAGCTGAAGAAATGGTTGAAAAGCTCCAACTACAAGATGCCCGGAGACGGCAGGAAAATCAATATTTACAAGCATCCTTGTTGTAAGTTGGAATACAATTTTTATATCAGTGTTTTTCAATCACCGGGTAAGGAATAAGCAGTTGTTTGTTTTACAGTTCTAAAGACGCAGGTATGGAAAAGTTGCCAGGAAAGCAAGGTGCTAGCAAGCCAACGGCTGGTCGTTTGCTTATGAACGGCAGGGGCTCTTCTGAGATTGATGCTGAACCGGAGCTGGTCGCGTTAACTTCTGATAGTGATGAGAGTCCAGTGCGATCAGAAGACATTCAAACCCTTACTGGCTTCGACGCTTTTTTCAGTCCATGTAAAAAAGATGAATCTTCATAGCTAGTTCGGATTCTGAAGCCGATTCTGTGGATTAGATTTAATTAGATATCTGCAATGCAAAAATGTTTGTGAAAGACTTTAAAAAGCGCTCAATTATTTTATTGATAAGTTATGGACGCTGATGCTGAGTGTGTATTAAGTGATAATCCTAAAGTAGTAATCTCCATAAACAATTACTAGTTCAATCAAACCCGTTACTCTTACATTTTTGAATGTGCTCTATTATATTTTTATACTCTATCCACCTTATTGTCTTGTACTGTAACTGTGAAATGAAATCATTCTTCAAATACATGTGCCCCTCACAAGTAAGCTTTACACTTTTACAAGTGGATTGAAAAAACTGATATAATTTATTATAAGCTGCTAATAATCTTTGACAGATTTTGAATACGACTTCAGATATTGTATCAAATGAGGTTCTATTTACATATTCATTGTAAAAAAACTATCGAATACTTGAACTTAAATAGTTTATAACTTTTGTACCATAAACGCAGCCGTAACTCATTACTATTAATATATTATTGGAATCAAACGCAATTGAAATTCTCTGACTGATTACTGTGTTTGAAATATTTAAAAATAAAATAAAATGAATCGTACGTATCGAGAGCAAGTTCTAGTCTTCTGTTTTGTTTCATTAACCTACGTTAACGCTATATTATATAGCCGTAGTATAGATAAAAATTAATATGATATTATGAAGTACATGTACATATTTTATCGCGTGTTGCATGGTGGGCTGGATGATTTTGATTGCTTGTAGTTGAAGATACTTTAAGTCCTTAGACAGCTCCGTTGCTTTTGCTGGACATAAGCGATAGCGGAAAGACTTGGTAAAATTGTCTTATCATTGCAAAAGTTCATATCGTGCGGTAGTAATAATGATGTGATGATATGATAAATACCCATTTTCATTCCCATTAGCATTAGCAATAGGGTTCGTTTACTTTGTAAAATCTTTGTCGTGAACTTCCGGGTCTCCTACAAGTGTACGAGTGAGTTGAGTAATGAGTTGGTCGACATTGTAAGGAAAATTCCTTATAATATCATAGTCATCTCTAAACCATCATATATATTCAAACTCATCATTGTGACACGCCATGTAGACGTCATTAAGTGATTAGCTCATAAACTAGTCCATTAAGATGGACAATGCAAGCTTGTTGTTTGGCTTTTAGAATTCAGTGGTGGAAGTTATTTTAGTACAACTTGTTGCATGGTGGAATTATTGCATTTACTGTTTAACATCCAGATTTCAGCGTTTTCAAAAGCACTGTCAGATAGTAAACTCCCCCACAGACGTTGGTTTTAATCAGTTATCTTCTGAACATCTGAACAGTTACAGAATTCTGTCTGACTCTCTAATAAATCTTTATTCATGATTTTGTACAAGTCTGGTGCTTACAGAATTGCACGAATAAAATATCAAGCGCAATTCAAAAACCGTACTCAGGAAAATCCCAAGAACCAACAGCGATTACCGATGGAAGTGATTACGACGGCTGAGAGAGTGGAGCCCCAAACCACTTCCACGAAATACATGGAACCTCTAACTGATACGTTATCAGAAGGCATAAACCACCAAGAATCTGCTAAAGATGTTTTCACAGAAGGGTCCATTACAACAACTTACCGAACCGAGTCTCAGCCAAATCAAGAAGATTCAGATGAAAAGGACTCACATAAACCTTTAAATAAGATTAAATTAACCGTGATGTATGGTCAGGTAAATAGATTACGTCCACTGCAGAACACTACAACCCAAGGTCACGTCTTTCTCACGTTGCCCCCAGGAAAGTATCCACATCCTGCTATTGATGAGCAGCAAGAGAACACGGTGAAAACCTTTGTAGAAAACTGGATCTTATCCTGTAAACTAGTGAACAACACCCATCCAGACTCCTTGAGACTGGAAGAGTATCCCATCAAGTATGCTTTTTATTTGGCCCCAATCTTTCCAAAGTGTCCGGTTGGACTCAAGCTCAAAACATTTCTCAAGTTTGCCTCATGCTGGTGGATAATGGATGACTTTCTCTGGCGATCGACTTCAACCGACCACAGCCCATTCCTTCCATTGGGTTTCTTCAAAGATTTAAAAAAGATTGTGACTAATATCATCACCGGGACTATACCGGCATTCTGATGGTGTTCCATATTTCGAGATTCCGCTTTTCCACCACTGCTTAAAGGCCCTATTGGAAGTACAAGAGGATTTGAGGGATTGTATTGGTAACAGTACTTTTGACAAACATTGTAAATACCTTCTTCGTGAAATGCTGGAATGGATTTATAGCTACAAACTTTCCATGTATAATAATGTCGGCACCTCACTGGAATCCTGCGAGTGGACCTTTCTCTCGAGTCGTCGCTTCAACGGAAGGAGCATTTATTGGGGATTCCATCTGGGATCAGAGTATATTTAGAGCGTTTTATGGAACTGGCATTTTCATTCATAATTTCTCATTGGATCTTTTTTCATCAAGGAAAGATGCTGCTGACAACAATGAGATTATAGCTTATAATCAGAGGAATTTTTTGGTTCGTCACTTGCATCATTACCAGAAGCAGAGTTGTGTGTATGAATCCGCCCAACTTTTATTGAATCAATTCAACCGTGCTGTTATTGACTTTAGAAAAATTTCAAAGGGAATGTTGAAAGAGATTCCAAATCATGAGCAGTTGCAAAGATTTGTGAAAAATTACCACAACTTCATTGATGGCGGAGTCAAAATACTACTCGAAGAAGCTGGACGCAATGATAATTACATCTTTGAAGTAGTAGGGCATTGATTGTTGTCAGAATTCAATCTTTTCGGGAAAAATTTTGTTCCATGATGTGCATTAAAATTTATGCTGATAAATAAAGATCCATTCTGTCACAATGAGTTAGGAATTCTAGAAAACATTTTTTATTTCTTTCATATTCTTTAGACTCATTCAATTTCGTTTTGGTAATATATTATTATTGTTTCCACATATCACACATATAATCACCCCACACATTTGATTCCTCCCCGTTTATATAAGAGACGAAAGATAACAAGAGGAAAGCTCGAAAAAGGTCATAGTCAAGCTCAGAGAAGAAGGATAAGCAATGAACTCAGGAATATGGATGATTATAATGAAGTGGCTGCATTGCACTTTTCAGGGTGCGGTTTCCATAATTGAAACACGATACATGTAAATATCAATGCAAAATATAACAACATCCGAAACAAGCAAGTTAGAAGAAGACTTAATTTGTGTTTATAAAGAAATCAGTCTGGCCATTACAGTGAATTCAAAGCAATAAACATAGGAACTTTGTGATTGAGAGAGTAAAGAAGAGGAGTACATATAGACACCACTATTGTGTTGAAGAAGACAGTTTGAAACGGAAGGGGGGGGGACTTAAAGAATTTTTGTCAGGTACTGAAGAAGGCAGCAAATACAAAATAAATAATTGAAAAAGGGGGCTTCTGTCATTTGAAATTATACAAAAATACTGATAAGGCTATCATAGATAGGAAATAGGAAAATATTAATTTGAATATATTAGGGCTAATTTAAAACTCTCAATGGTGGTAGTATCCTGGTCCAGCAATGGCTTGCTGGGCATATCCGTAAGGGGCGCCAGCATGTACAGCAGTAACGGCCTATTTAATTAAATAACTAATTAATTCAATAATTAAAGAAATAATTATTTAGTTGATTAGTTTTCTACTTACTGGAGCTACATGGCAACGCACGAACTGGTTGAGCGACTGCGATGGGTCTTTGTGCGAAGGCGACTGGGGCAGCGACCTTTTGGACAGCTACTTGAGGACGTTGACGATCGACGACGGCGTTGAATCCGTTGACAGGGTCTGAGGTGTAGGTGACGGTTCTGATGCACCATCAGGCTCAACAAGGGAGTATTGTCCTTGGACGACACCTCCATCTCTAGATTCGGTGTGGGAGTGTTGGTCACCAGTCAATTGGTCACTACGGAATATCCAAAGTTGTATTGTGGATGGGGGTCAAATGCTCTTGACGAACAGCAACGCCTTTTGGACAATTGGCTGCGCGTGGACTGCGTGTACGGGAGCCGCGGGCGTATTGGGGAGCATACTAAAGATAAGCATATATAAGATAAGCATCACGTGAATGAAGCCCACAAGATTTCTACCCAAAGCCGGCTCAAAAGTTCAGACTAATGACCACTACAACCCTGTACTGTGGGGTCAACTTTGAAATGTGGCAATATTTGAAGTGACACCAATGGCTTTCTTACATGAGCAGGGGCATATCCTACAGGCCAGCACGAATAACTGGAGCAGCAACTGCATGAGCAACTGGTGCTTGGCCTGAACAGATACTGGAAAAGATAAATGATAAAGCACTTTAGCACACTCTTCAAATCCATCTTAAAGTTGTCGCACTATTAGATTTTCCACTTACGGCTCCAAAAGCTGGTGAGCCATAGGCACCATAGGGGGATCCATATTGAGCCAACCCAGGACTCCATATGAGGCGATAGCTTCCTCCATAACCCGATTGGAGCTCCAGCTTTGGCGCAAGCCACTAAAGATAACACAGCAACGAAACGAAGCATGATTATGCTGATAATGTTACACGGTTTTGGCACTTTTGATTTTGGCACAAGTAAAAACTTTTTAAAACTCTTCCAACCAACTTCTTGCTCTACTCAGCTTGGCTCTTGCTCGACTGATGATGAGTGAGTGGAGGACCTCGTGGTATTTATACGAAAGAACAAATTCTTGCAGTCCCCCACCTTCCAAAAATGTCCAAAAAAGTCGTCAACTTAGGTATGCTTCTCTAAAACGCAGCGGTGGCAAGGTGTAAACTAACCCACGACATGGTTGATATTGCTGCTAGAAGAATTGTTAACTTGAGGTAATTGCTCGTCCTACTATGCATAACCATGTTATAACATCTTATAACATGAACCCATTCCAAAAGGCGACACTTGCTCATGAGTAAAAAGGAGAGAATCCACACCTCCTCCATGAGATCCTGATCCTGATGACGATGATTTTTATGGGTTGATCATTAGAGTATCATGTACCTTGTTTCATCTCTTCCACAAACGCGTAGTAGTTTAAATCCTTTTCTTGTCTGCTAATGTGAAGGTGAGTTAACTTTGCATGCATTGCTTTCAAGAAGAAAGAAAAGGATTACTACTACGCTTTGAAACAAGGTACATGATACTCTAATGATCACCCATAAAAATCATCGTCATCAGGATCAGGATCTCATGGAGGAGGTGTGGATTCTCTCCTTTTTACTCATGAGCAAGTGTCGCCTTTTGGAATGGGTTTATGTTATAGATGTTATAACATGGTTATGCATAGTAGGACGAGCAATTACCTCAAGTTAACAATTCTTCTAGCAGGCAATATCAACCATGTCGTGGGTTAGTTATACACTTGCCACCGCTGCGTTTTAGAGAAGCATACCTAAGTTGACGACTTTTTGGACATTTTTGGAAGGTGGGGACTGCAAGAATTTGTTCTTTCGTATAAATACCACGAGGTCCCTCCACTCACTCATCATCAGTCGAGCAAAGAGCCAAGCTGAGTAGAGCAAGAAGTTGGTTGGAAGAGTTTTAAAAAGTTTTTACTTGTGCCAAATCAAAAGTGCCAAAAACCGTGTAACAATTATCAGCATAATCATGCTTCGTTTCGTTGCTGTGTTATCTTTAGTGGCTTGCGGCCAAAGCTGGAGCTCCAATCGGTTATGGAGGAGCTATCGCCTCATATGGAGGTCCCTGGGTTAGGCTCAATATGGATCCCCCTATGGTGCATATGCTCACCAGCTTTTGGAGCCGTAAGTGGAAAATCTAATAGTGCGACAACTTTCTGATAAGAAGAGATGGATTTGAAGAGTGTGCTAAAGTGCTTTATCTTTTATTTATCTTTTCCAGTATGCGGCACCCGCTGTTCATGCAATCCAAGCACGTCCGGTAGCTCATGCAGTCGCAGCTCCAGTTATTCGTGCTGGTCCTGTAGGATATGCCCCTGCTCATGTAAGAAAGCCATTGGTGTCACAAAGAAAGTTGAAAATATTGCCCACATTTCAAAGTTGACCCCACAGTACAGGGTGGTGTAGTGGTCATTAGTCTGAACTTTTGAGCCGGCTTTCAGAAGCTGTGGGTAGAAATCTTGTGGGCTTCATTCACGTGATGCTTATCTTATATATGCTCTTATCTTCCAGTATGCTCCCCAATACGCCGCGGTCCCGTACACGCAGTCCACGCTCAGCCAATTGTCCAAAAGCCTGTCGCTGTTCGTCAAGGCCATTTGACCCCCATCCACAATACAACTTTGGATATTCCGTTAGTGACCAATTGACTGGTGACCAACACTCCCACACCGAATCTAGAGATGGAGGTGTCGTCCAAGGACAATACTCCCTTGTTGAGCCTGATGGTGCCATCAGAACCGTCACCTACACCTCAGACCCTGTCAACGATTCAACGCCGTCGTCGACCGTCAACGTCCTCAAGTAGCTGTCCAAAAGGTCGCTGCCCCAGTCGCCTTCGCACAAAGACCCATTGCAGTCGCCTCAACCAACCTTCCTCGAGCTGTTGCCCATGTAGGCTCCAGTAAGTAAAAACTAATCAACTAATTAATTATTCTTTAATTTTTCAATTAATTAGTTAATTAATTTTAATTAATTAAATTCATTCAATTAGGCCGTTACTGCTGTACATGCTGGCGCCCCTTACGGTTATGCCCAGCAAGCCATTTGCCGGACCCGATACTACCTCATTGAGAGTTTTTAATTAGCCCTAATATATTCAAATTAATATTTTCCTATTTCCTATCTATGATAAGCCTTATCAGTATTTTTGTATAATTTCAAATGACAGAGCCCCCTTTTTCAATAATTTATTTTGTATTTGTGCCTTCTTCAGTACCTGACAAAAATTCTTATAAGCCCCCCGCCCTTGCCGTTTTTCCACAACTGTCTTGCTTCAAGCAACACAATAGTGGGTGTCTATATGTACCTCCTCTTCTTTACTCTCTCAATCACAAAGTTCCTATGTTTATTGCTTTGAATTCACTGTAATGGCCAGACTGATTTCTTTATAAACACAAATTAAGTCTTCTTCTAACTTGCTTGTTTCGGATGTTGTTATATTTGCATTGGTATTTACATGTATCGTGTTTCAATTATGGAAACCGCACCCTGAAAAGTGCAATGGCAGCCACTTCATTATAATCATCCATATTCCTGAGTTCATTGCTTATCCTTCTTCTCTGAGCTTGACTATGACCTTTTTCGAGCTTTCCTCTTGTTATCTTTCGTCTCTTGTTTTAATTGGCATACCAAACGGGGAGGAATCCAAATGTGTGGGGTGATTATATGTGTGATATGTGGAAACAATAATAATATATTACCAAAACGAAATTGAATGAGTCTCAATGAATATGAAAGAATAAAAAATGTTTTTCTAGACTTCCTACTCATTCGTGACAGAATGTATCTTTATTTACTCACACAAAATTTTAATGCAGCATGCATGGAAACAAATTTTCCATGAAAAGATTAATTTTAACAACATTCAATTGCCTTACTCACTTCAAAGATATAATTATCATCGCATCAGCTTCCTTCGAGTCGTAGATTTTGAACTCCGCCATCAATGAACGTTGGTGGTAATTTTTCGCACAACATCTTTGCAACTGGCTCATGATTTTGGAATTTCTTTCACATTC
>LJIJ01004827.1:0-13497 GCA_001718145.1 Orchesella cincta
ATTGTACCCGTCTGGGGTGGCTACTACTATTATTAAATGCGATTAGGCAAGCACTAAACTACTTGATCAAGCTCACTACTGACAATTAGTACTGTCGCAAATGGATAACGCTAGACGCAGAGATCGTATCGGAGGTCAACTCCCAGATGAACATGAACATGAGAATCAAGACGCGAGAAGCCACAAAATAAAATTCGGAAATTTAAACAGTGGTTAGAGGAAAGGAAAACGGTATGAACTATTTATTTACAGGAGTAAAGTTCTAAGACAAGCGTAATGATTCACGGATGGAATAGGAATGACAAGTTCAACGAAAAGTAAAGATAGATTCACCTGTACAGGAATGGTAAGAAAGGAAACCTGTGGGCAAAGACATACATTCATGAACATGAGAAATATTAGCATAATGTATGGATATGTAGTGATGTGGTGTGTGGATGACTGTGTTCATCTTCTGAGGTAGGTTGACCTATTTCCTCCTGGACAGTGGTCCTCTGGCTACATCACCGGCTTCAAAATGGGCCCCGTGGACTACACCCCCTGCTCCCAATGCGGTCCCTGGAAGAAGCTCGTGGCACGTCCTCATAAGGATAGTCCTTATTCCTTGCTAACGGCTTCTTGGTGTTGTCAGCATCCTCTCGAACTTGATGGAAAAATTTAGGCGTCCGTATGTGAACAGCATATTGTAGTAAGCTGTCTGTCGTGAAGCAAAAGTGTGCTTCAGTATAATTATGGTAGTTGGTAAAACGTTTCCTATCCTCATAGTTTTGTATTGTAGAGTACCTGCATTAGTCAGGTACATGTCGTAAGTTTGTATAATATTTACAATCCAACTTTTGGATTGTACGATGTTAGTTTTTTAGTCAGCGACTAATGAATGATATTAATTTTAATCCTGATCAACATTTGACCTTTGGATTCGGTTGGTTTTAATCCTGGTCAACATTTGACCTTTGGATTCGAATGGTTTTAATCCTGGTCAACATTTGACCTTTGGATTCGAATGGTTTTCAACCTGGTCAACATTTGACCTTGAATCGACTGTCGGTCTTCCATGATAATGACCATTAGTCGTGGCGTAAGTCTGCCACCTCTTCTCTCTTGAGGTTCTCGTATTTTCATTATAAAACTGCAATTCTGCAGCGTATGCGTTTCTTTTTCGACTCTCTCTTGGTCGTGGGGCGAAACCATAAAAGCTCCCACCAGTTACTGTCTGACTGGTCTGCCTTATCCATTATATTCTGATTCCTTTTTACTTCATTAAGTGTATTTACTTTTGTAGTTGCTGCTGACAGATGCCACGTATCCCTGGAGTCGTCACACATGTGATAAGCCTCGGCTTCAAATGACTCCAAGATGACTGGCGAATGTTCTGTATCCATCAATTGGTTTGGTTTGTTGCTGTAGCTCCTCGAGCTGTCGATCTCCGGGTTTCCTTACTAGTCTTCTTCTTTTCATATATAATCGTCCTTTTTTCAGTGCTCGGGTGATCAATCCGAGTCTTATTTAGGGTGCACCTGTCAGAGGAATCCAATCGTTGGCCTTCCTTCTTGACTCCTTGAGTTCTCTTGACTCCAAGGATGACACCTACCTGTTCCACGAACACCGTACGCAACGGTTTCTGCAGGTGGTGTAAGGACGTATTATTGTCGAACCGTTCGACATTATCAGACCTCAGTCTGTGTGGGTACCTCTTCATCGAGAGTCCCTTCATTATTCGGTACTGGTCGGATTCCGTTCCGCCATTTTTCTCTGTAATTATTTCTGCTTTACTGTTGGAGTTCTTGGCGTATCTGTATATTCTCTTTGTTCCTCGAAATTCTTGATTGCCTCTGACCAATTCCGCATACAAGTGCATACAAACGCGTCCGTCTGCATTTGCCTGTATCGTTTGGTCAAGGTTCTATCCCTCCGTGGGTATATCGTCAATCTCCATTTTGTCCCCCTACTATCCGGATAAGTATGAGACGTTGATGGACGTATCAAGCCAAAATCGTTTATTTGTTTTTCTTCAATGATTGTCGCCGAGATGTGTCTCCGTTTCTTTGATTTGGTCGATGGACCAAGCGTCTGAGAAGTGTGGTGTGCAACCACAGTACCGGTTTCAGAATTTCCCGAAATTCTGTTTTCGTGAGCAGTTTCCCCTCTCCTGAGCTGGAAACTCTCTAAGAAACTAGCCCCGTTTATCGAGTGAAGTCTGTATTGTTGAGTTATATTTCTTCCATATTTGTTGCCCCGTGGCATAAGTGACTTGGGATTGGGACATTGGGGAAGTTCCCCCTTATTAGTTTAAATGATCGCCTTCTGCGTCATCGTATTCATACCCATCGTATTCTCTTCATTTTGGTACTCGCATTCTTGTTCATAATTGCGTATCGTATTTGTAATCGTGGTACTCGTACTCGGTATCTCGCTCTTCTTCATCGTGGTGTCTCTGTGTCTTGCTCATCTGTTCATCGTCATACCCGTTATCTTCTTGTTCTTCTTCATATTCTTCTTCGTAAGTGTCGTCGTATCTGAATCCGTAGGAATCCAGTTCCCTACAGCAGCAGCTACAATTGTGGCATCAAGAGTGGTCGGCACACCTTCTGTGTGTGGCCAAATCCTTGGCATCGAAAGCACTGAATTAGCCGTTGTTCGTCTGTGTCGTTTTTGCTTTTTGAATCGTCGAATTGGGTGTGACGAGACCATTCTAGACCATGACGTCGATGCCTCGGTATGTAATCTTCGTTGTCATTTTCTGGATCTTGTACATAACTGCTGGGTTTGTGAGTAACTTTGGTATCCTATTGGACTGGTACGGTGGTATTCATTGTCTATTTGGTTGGTAGCGCGTCACAAGCAATTGGAGGAATAGAGCAAGGCTTCTGAGCCATCTCATCTTCTCTCTGTATCATTTCAGTGGCTGACTCACAGGCCTCCACTAATGATAGATCCGTCCGGAGTAGTCAGGACCGCAAAATCTTGTTTCAGGGGCAGTTTTGCATTGAGTTCGAGCTACGTGGTTCTCCTCCACGTCGTTATCGTAGCAGTAGTTGAAAGTTCGACCATGTCCGTAATAAATGCTTCCGTTGGCTCATCGTTCTTTGGAAGCGTGTTTGGAGCTCTGTCAGTCTCCGTTCGTTTCATGGAAGCCTGCATATCGGTTTAAATCTCTCTTTGAAGTTGTCCCAATCTTGGCACTTCGGTAGTACGTACTCGTACCATCGGATCAAGTCTTCCGGTAGAAGAGTCTTGACCGCAGCAATGTAAGCGTCTTCTCTATAGTTGTTACTGGCCAGATATCCTTCAACGTCTTTTAGAAAATTAAAGGGTGGAGTGACACCTTGCTTGAATTTGGGCTTTTCCAGACATAGTGGGTTGGGTTGCGATAGTCGGAGCCCTGACAGTGTTTCTGTCACTGTGTGAAGAGTTCTGGTGGGCGAGAGCCTATCCAGTTGTCGGATAAGTATGGCATTGCTTTGCTCCACCTCTTCTACCCTGCTGGAAAGTCTCTGTTTCTCCGCCTCATATTGTTGTGTAATCCGTGTCACTTCCTCTTTAACTGTTTGGCTTATAAATGCCCGGACCTGTTCCTCGTCCATGTTAATATTGTAAGTAAGCAGCAGTATTCCGTATGCAACTCTCGGTTTTGTCGGATATCTGGTTCACGTTGGTAATTTTCCTTTACTTGCTGGATTGGGTGTCTGAAAGTCGGCTTCCCGTATTCTGATAAATGTTATTCTAGATAATCTTCCTGCTACGTAACTTTGCTTTGATAGAAATCAACTTTCCTGTTGACTTAGATGTTTCACTACTTGTGTATATTCGTCTAGGGTATTCCTTGTCTTCGTTCCTCAACAATACAACTTCGGCCTAATAACTCTGTACATCATATGTACGTTAGAGTTCAAAAGTAAGTATATCTCATATACTTTACTTGCGTGTACATCATATGTACGTAAGCAACAAACCAATAACCTGAAAATCAAAATTTTCTTGACTCAGTACATCATATGTACTTTTGAGTTCAATTTATTTGCCTGTACATCATATGTACTTTTGGCAACAGCAGCAACACTTATGCAGTACGTCTTACGTACTGTGGATAAGGTTGTATCCCGTAATCACTTGTCCCGTAATAATACCACGCTCAAAATCAGAAGCAATAGAGAAAAGCTATAAGTGGTGTAAGCATAACGTGTTGACTGTTAAATGATTCCTTGTTGTCAATTAGCTAGACACCTATCTATCTGCTTCTAGTGGTATGTCCGTGTTTTCCTTGTTTCCTCAATTTGCTGTATGTGTAATTGTAGTGTGTGTCCTTTGTCCGATTTTTATGAAAAATGCTTAATTTTCCATGTAACCATATGCTTTGTACATCATATGTACATTAGCATCAGTCTATCATATAGACTATATAGTATATATATAAATATACTATAAGCAAAGCAGTACATCATATGTACTCTTATAGGTAGCAGTGTATCATATACACTATCAGTACGTCATACGTACATAAAAGCAGTACATCAAATGTACTATAATAAACATCAGCGCATCAAATGCACTAGATTAAGCAGTAGCGCATCATATGCACTATTTGTACGTCATACGTACATAAGCAAGTACATCTAATGTACTATAAGCATAAAAGAAGAACAGATATAATTATGCAATGATGGTGTGTGTGAGGCTGTGCATGTTAGAAACAGATTAATCGGCCTGAAAAATACATGGCTGATACTATATTCAAGACAACAAGAGTTAAACAAAAGTCAATAGGTGCAGCAGGTAAGTGACCTCCAGGTTGTATAAATATCAATGGTGTATAACGTGTGATGTGCTTGCATGTGCTCTTAGCTGTGCTTGGATCCCGAAGCACATCACGCCTTCACATAGAATCAAGGCTAGTCCGCAAAAAGATAAGTGAGCCTAATGGTAATGTATGCATAATGTGTGTCGGCTGTGCATCACACTCTAGTGGAGAAAAATTTTCTCAAGATCCGCCACTAGTTACCCCAAAATAACTATATGCATATCTTCTGCGACCTGAGAAAAGAGAGACACTATTGAGCGCTATTTATCCCCATTCTCTAAAAAGCATGGGATATTGCCCTATCCATTTAACTTTGGCCCAAAAATCAGGGAGAATATATTATGACGCGGTGGGCTTCTTTTCCTTCAAAGTTAAAGTGGAATAGGAGATTCCTCACTGACTTTATTAAAATAGGGAATAAATTAGCTGTTTTTACCAACTAGTGTCCTGTTGTTCGCTGACGTGCAGAAGGCCAATCATTTTATGCTTGAGATAATATACGATTGAATTTAATGCTAACGTTCGGACTTGAGAAATTTTGCTCCAGCACTAGAGAGTGTTATGGCCACACCCCAACACACATTATGCATACATACGCATAGGTCATTATCTTTTTTGGCTGACTAGCTTGATTCATTGTTGAATGGTTGATGCTGCTTCGGATCCAGCAAGCTATAGGAGTTATAACAATCAACAATCACACGTATACACATTGACATTATACACCTGTCACTTACCTGCACTCTTTGAACTTTGACTTTGTTGGTTTTGATGAGGTATTGAGAGATACGCCACACTGATGTCCTAAATAACTAGCCATGGACATGCACGGATAAATCTATATGCAGCTGAGTATATCTTTTATCTTCTTTTATGCTTAAGTGAGGCGAGTTGAAATGTACTTATCTATCGTAGGTAGACGTCAAACACCTGTCGGCATATGAGGCGCTACGCTTAATTCTGTGCATTTGATTGCGGCTGATTTTATTATAGTACATTTGAGTACTCTTTTATGTACGTAATGACGTACTGATAGTGGTATATGATACACCTGCTACCTATAAGAGTAACATACAGATGTACTGCCTTTTGCTTTCTATGACGTATAGTTGTGATAATATACTATTATAAGTCTATATGATAGACCTGATGCTTGAAGGTATCCATTATGATGTAGAAAGCATATGGTTTACATGGAAAAAGTTAAGCATTTCATAAAATCGACACTCGTGTCAAGTGCTTTTAAACGGACGACGAAAGCATTTTAATAGATAAAAAGGAGAACAAAACTAACAATTTACACATCAGCAGGCCAAGATTGAGGGAAACCAATATAAGGGTATAAGGGAACATCACCCACGTAAGAAAGACAAGGATTAGATAGGTGTCTAGCCTAAATTGACACAAGGGAATCATTTAAACAAGGTCAACACGTTTATGCTTAGACACCATTATAGGCTTTTCTCTAATTGGCTTCTGATTTTGACGTGGATTATTACGGAGAACAAGTGATTACGGATACTAACCTTATCCACAGTAGCGTAAGACGTACTGCATAAGTGTGCGCATGTTGCCCAACATACTATTTTTACGATAGTACTAGGGATAATATATATTGAAACTCAAAAAGTACATTATGATGGTAGCTTGAGTCACACGTAAGTAATTTTTAAGAATTTTACAATGTTACTTGGGTATGTATGCTCTACGTAAACAATGATGGCATGATATACACGCAAGTAAAGTAATATGAGTGAGATTAAAACTTACTTTTGAACTACTAACGTTACCATATGAGTACCGAGTTATTAGCCGAAGTTGTATTGTTGAGGAACGAAGACAAGGAACCCCTAGACGAATATCTACACATAATACTGAAACATCAAAGTCAACAGAAAGTTGATTTCTATCAAAGCAAAGTTACTAGCAGGAAGATCTATCTAGAATACATTTATCAGAATACGGGAAGCCGACTTTCAGACACCAATCCAGCCAAGTAAAGGAAAATTACCAACGTGAACCAGATAATCCGACAAAACGAGAGTAGCATACGGAATACTGCTGCTATACTTACAATTCTAACCATGGACCAGGCGACAGCGTCCGGCATTTATAAGCCAAACAGTTAAAGAGAAGCGAACACGGATTACCACAACAATATGAGGCGAGAAACAGAGACTTTTCCAGCAGAGTAGAAGAGGTGGAGCAAAGCAATGCCATACTTATCGCGACAACTGGACTAGCTCTCGCCCACCAGAACTCTTCACACAGTGACAGAACGCACTGCGTCAGGGCTCCGACTATCGCAAACCCAACCACTATGGTCTGGAAAAGCCCAAATTCAAGCAAGGTGTCACTTCCCCCTTTAATTTCTAAAGACGTTGAAGGATATCTGGCCAGTAACAACTATAGAGAAGACGCTTACATTGCTGCGGTCAAGACTCTTCTACGGAGACTTGATCCGATGGCGAGTACGTACTACGAAGTGCCAGATTGGACAACTTCAAAGAAGATTTGGAACCGATATGGAGGTTTCCATGAAACGGAACGAGAGTGACAGAGCTCCAAACACGCTTCCAAAGAACCGATGAGCCAACGGAAGCATTTATTTACGACATGGTCGAACTTTCGAACTACTGCTACGATAACGACGTGGAGGAGAACCACGTAGCTCGAACTCAATGCAAACTACTGCCCGTCCTGAACAAGATTTTAGGTCCGACCAAATACCCGACGGTTTTATCATTAGTGGAGGCCTGTGAGTCAGCCACTTAAATGATACAGAGAGAAGATGAGATGGCCCAGAAGCCATGTTCTATTCCTCCAATGCGTGCTAGTGATCACGCTACCAACCAAATAGACAATGAATACCACCGTACAGTCGGATTACCAAACGTTGATCGTAAACCCAGCAGTTATGTACAAGATCCAGAAAATGACAACGAAGATTACAGACCGAGGCGTCGACTTCATGGTCAAGAATGGTCTCGTCACACCCAATTCGACGATTTTAAAAGCAAAAACGACACAGACGAACAACGGCTAATTCAGTGCTTTCGATGCCAAGGATTTGGCCACACACAGAAGGTGTGCCGACCACTCTTGATGCCACAAATTGTAGCTGCTGCTGTAGGAAACTGGATTCCTACGATTCAGAATACGACGACACTTACGAAGAAGAATATGAAGAAGAACAAGAAGATAACGGGTATGACGATGAACAGATGAACACGATACGATACGAGTACACGATGATGAAGAGTACGAGTACCACGATGATGAAGAGTACGAGTACCACGATGAAGAAGAGTACGAGTACCATGATGAAAAAGAGTACGAATACCATATGAACAAGAATGCGAGTACCAAAAGGAAGAAGAATACGATGGGTATGAATACGATGACGCAGAAGGCGATCATTTAAACTAATAAGGAGGGAACTTCCCCAATGTTCCCATCCCACCTAAGTCAACTATGCACGGGGCAACAAATATGGAAAAAGAGTATATACTCAACAATAGACAGACTCACTCGATAACGAGAGTTTCTTAGAGAGTTTCCAGCTCATGAGGGGAAAATGCTCACGAAAACGAATTTCGGGAAATTCTGAAACGGTACTGTGGTTGCACACCACACTTCTCGACGCTTGGTCCACGAACGAAATCAAAGAAACGAACACATCTCGGCGAAATCATTAAAGAAAAACAAAATAAACGATTTGGCTTGATACGTCCATCAACGTCTCATACTTATCCGGATAGTAGGGGACAAAATGGAGATTGACGATATACCCCACGGAGGGATAGAACCTTGACCAAACGATACAGGCAAATGCAGACGGACGCGTTTGTATGCACTTGTATGGCGGACTTGGTCAGAGGAAATCAAGAGTTTCGAGGAACAAAGAGAATATGCAGATACGCCAAGAACTCCAACAGTAAAGCAGAAAATAATTACAGAGAAAAATGGCGGAACGGAATCCGACCAGTACCGAATAATGAAGGGACTCCTCGATGAAGAGGTACCCACACAGACTGAGGTCTGATAATGTCGAACGGTTCGACAATAATACGTCCTTACACCACCTGCAAGAAACCGTTGCGTACGGTGTTCGTGGAACAGGTAGGTGTCATCCTTGGAGTCAAGAGAACTCAAGGAGTCAAGAAGGAAGGCCAACGATTGGATTCCTCTGACAGGTGCACCCTAAATAAGACTCGATTGATCACCCGAGCACTGAAAAAAGGAAATTATATATGAGAAAGAAGAAGACTAGTAAGGAAACCCGGAGATCGAAGCTCGAGAGGAGCTACAGCAACCAAACGCAAAACCAATTGATGGATACAGAACATTCGCTCAGTCATCTTGAGTCATTTGAAGCCGAGGACTTATCACACATGTGTGACGACTCAGGAATACGTGGCATCTGTCAAGCAGCAACTACAAAGAAATACACTTAATGAAGTAAAAAGGAATCAGAATATAATGGATAAGGCAGACCAGTCAGACAGTAACTGGTGGAGCTTTTATGGTTTCGCCCCACGACCAAGAGAGAGTCGAAAAAGAAACGCATACGCTGCATCGAAGTGCAGTTTATAATGAAAATACGAGAACCTCAAGAGAGAAGAGGTGTGGCAGACTTACGCCACGACTAATGGTCATTATCACCGCATGGAAGACCGACAGTACTACCAAAATTCAAAGGTCAAATGTGAACAGGATGAAATTCATCCCAAAAATCCAAAGGTCAAAGGTTGACCGGTTTAAAAACAATCGAATCCAAAAGTCAAATGTTGACGCAGGATTAAAACAATCGTGTCCAAAAGGTCAAATGTTGACCAGGATTAAAACCAACCCCGAATCCAAAGGTCAAATGTTTGATCAGGATTAAAATTAATATCATTCATTAGTCGCTGACTAAAAAACTAACATCGTACAATCCAAGTTGGATTGTAAATATTATACAAACTTACGAACATGTACCTGACTAATGCAGGTACTCTACAATACAAAACTATGAGGATAGGAAACGTTTACCAACTACCATAATTATACTGAAGCACACTTTTGCTTCACGACATACAGCTTACTACAATATGCTGTTCACATACGGACGCCATAATTTTTTTTCATCAAGTTCGAGAGATGCTGACAAACACCAAGAAGCCGTTAGCAAGGAATAAGGACTATCCTTATGAGGACGTGCCACGAGCTTCTTCCAGGGACCGCATTGGAGGCAGGGGGTGTAGTCCACGGGCCCATTTTGAAGCCGGTGATGTAGCCAGAGGACCACTGTCCAGGAGGAAAATAGGTCAACCTACCTCAGAAGATGAACACAGTCATCCACACACCACATCACGACATATCCATACATTATGCTAATATTTCTCATGTTCATGAATGTATGTCTTTGCCCACAGGTTTCCTTTCTTACCATTCCTGTACAGGTGAATCTATCTTTACGTTTCGTTGAACTGTCATTCCTTTTCCATCCGTGAATCATTACGCTTGTCCTAAAACTTTACTCCTGTAAATAAATAGTTCATACCGTTTTCCTTTTCCTCTAACCACTGTTTGAATTTCCGAATTTTATTTCTTGGCTTCTCGCGTCTTAATTCTCATATTCATGTTCCACTGGGATAGTTGATCTCCGAGACGATCTCTGCGTATAGCGTTATCCATTTGCGACAGTACTAATTGTCAGTAGTGAGCTTGATCAAGTAGTTAAGTGCCTGCCTAATCGCATTAGCAATAGTAAGTAGCTCACGCGCCAGTTTCACCCGAGAAAAGCCATTTTTTGATACAGAAAGCTCATCTCGCCTAAGTTTTCATGTTTGAGCTGTCAATAATGGTGAATGCTGTTGGGTATCCTCTCGGCGTTCTAACCCGCCGCCCCGCCACCCCCCCACCCCGCCGCCCGCGCCCCCGCCCCCGGCCCCCCGCCCGCCCGCCCCCGCCGCCCCCGCTGGCCCCCCCCCTCAGGACGGGTAACAGGGCTTTGGCACGAACATTGACGAAGATGGGGCAAGGAAAATGCAGGAATTGGGGAAGTTGGCTTTCTGTTAGGTTATGAAAGCTTTAATTGTTTGTTGTAAAGAAGGATTTTTAATGGAAAAATAAATTGATATATTTTGCATGTTGTGTGTTAATAAGGAAAACAAGGAATTTTATCCTTGGGGCTAGAATAAAATACTTGACATTATAATTCATATCGTGGCAAAGTGTAATAATATTTGTCGTGAGTTTGAATGGAAATTACTTTCAAACAATTTTTTGCACGTAGGGGACCCTTTATTTCAGTTTCGGATTATAGGTATAATGCACGGGCGCCTTTTAGTCGACAAAAACCATTTTGTGCTGGCTTACGAAACCCAATAAAAAGTATCAGGTGGAAAAACATTGCTCTTAGTTTATAATACTTTTTCTTACTACATAGTAAGGAATTCATACCTTTATATATGCACAAAGTGAACATTGATTTAAATCTCGTCAAATTTATTGCCTTCTAATACATACATCAGCACAAAGAATTTATAACTGATTATGATCAAATGATTATTATTGCAGTTAATGTATTTAATAGCTTGTAAGTAAACATTTTTTTCAAATCCGAGTCCTTCGAAGTTGATGTCAAAGATCACCACTAAACCGATGATGACATGTAGAACTTAATTACATGCAATTAATGGTTTTGATAAAATGACACGACTTCGTTCCAATCATTTGAAAACTGGAAGTCAAAAACTGTTGCTTTAGCAGAATGCTGAAGGAAAAGTCATACATTTAAATGCGCAACTTTTCCTCATATCAATGCGCCTGTATATATTCGCAACTGGTGACTTAAATAAGCAGTTAAGTAAAAACCCGGAAAATGCTGATTCTAGCTGCAGACGTATTCAGGATAGATTAAGATTCAAAACTTTCATACTCAGTACTATTCTAAATGCACCCATTTTATTTGCATTCATATATTTCCGACCCCAAATGTTATAACGTTTTCACTTCACCCGATAGTTCCCAAATAGCAAATGGGATTTTATTGGTGTATTGTAAAATATCGCGTTTGTAAAGTTACACCTACATTATCTCAGATGATATTAGATAGGGGAAACTTCATGAAGCTATATTGAAAGTGTCCGACACAGTTGTGGACGCGACTACATTTAGGAACATGATTTGTATGTAGCTTAGGATAAAATATCCGTATTGATGAAAGTAAATTCGTGTTCATGTCTTGTCATTCTGTATATTTTTTATGGCACTTTTATCTTTATGTACTTTTCTGTATCTTTTGTGCATTAGGCTAGACAACGTTTTTATGTAGCATTTTGGTATTTGTGCGAGAAGTGAGGAGAGGCTCGCGAGATTTTAGTTTAGTATAATTCTATTCAGGAGCTCGAGCTGAGACATGGTGGAGATGACGTTCTCCGATTTAATTAATTAGAGTCCTAGTTAGAGAGTCCTAATTTGAGAGCGACGGTCTTACAAACCTTAGCATAGTAATTGTTAAGCAATATCAAGGAATTAACCTTTTAATTGTGTTTAGTGATTGGGGAATTAATAAACAAGTTTTGTTAGTTCAGACTTTTCCAGGTTAGCTACTTTGTTCAGTTATTGGAGCATCCTACAGTTTGGTTCAATTTTAGGGAACCTGGTCCTCATCGATTTATTTTTTAACTCTATAACGGAAGAATCCATTAGTCGCAATTTGGCGGCCACAACAGTCATTTTCTTATCTATTCAATATACACAACTTATTATGTAAAGCTCATCCGTTTAGGCATGAAAATCGGGGCTATGGTTGGGGTAAGTTTGAGGGCGATTTATTGAGGGCAGTGTGACACCGGTGTCCAACCGTTAGAGTGTACGATTTCTCGGGATTGACTTAATCTAAAATTTTGCAGATATAATAAACAATATATTCCTATATGGAAAATGAGTTTTGAAAATTCGAAAAAGTGCAACCAATTATTTTCGAAAACCCTGTGGTAAAAAAATTGTAAAAAAACGTAAACGCAAATTTCTTTTAAAAAATCCGCAATTTATTTAAAAATTCTTGACTTTTTAGAATTTTTAAGCATCCTTAGTTTGTCTAAAAGAATTGTGTTTGCAGATTATGTGTGCAAAATTTCAGGTCATATCTTCAAATTTAAGCCAAATCCATGTAAGATTCTGTATGAAACTTGCATAAAAGTACCCCCAAATTGTAGATACGGAAGTACCTTTTCATGCTAAGGTATGTCGCAAAAAATATTTAAGACACAAATCCAACTTAGTCTACATAATACACAATTTACATTTTTCTTTGGCGAAAAAGATAGTGTTTTTCATTTTCAGTTTACTTTTTAAAAAGATTTAAGGTCATTTTAAAATCATTTAACATGAGATTAAGGTCACTTTCAGTTTATTTTTTAAACATGGGATTTAGATAATTTTCAATTTTTAAAACATTGGTTTGGCAAGACGGTAAATACCGAAATTCACAAGGGATATCACATTTGGCGGCTACAATATAGAAATTGGCAATGTATTGGACAATAGTTCTTGTTCATACAAAAACGGAGCGTTGGAGTTTTTTAATAGCGACTGCTCCTGTCGAAATAACCGATAGTTTTTTACACCAATACGCAACAGGCAAACTGGCAAAGCGTTTTTAAGGCCAATAAAGCGCATTTATCAGCTGCAGGAAACAATGCCATAAT
>LJIJ01004828.1:0-13494 GCA_001718145.1 Orchesella cincta
CCTAGACTGTTCTAATAACTTCAGATATATAACTAGAGACTCTAACAATCATAATGAGACCACTCATATACAATGCCTTTAAAATCTAGGGTTCAAATATTCAATTACTTTCATACACCCTAATCTTACTAATACACTTTCAACACATGAAACGACATTTTGATTTGAGTAGAATAAATCTAAGACGCAATCATTCATTATTTCTGCTAAAAATAACCCCATTTAAGCACAAACTCAATTGCTTTTATGCTGTGCGAAATCTGAACTCTTTTCATGTTTGTTTATTAAAGAAAAGTTTATTTATTAAAAAAGGGCCACTTTCATAATGAATACGTAAAAAATAGATATAATTTCATGCAATCTACTTATAGTTGAGCTTCAAGACTTGGTCAATACATGTAGACACATTTTAGTTTACATATGGTTTACATAAAAAAATTTATAATTTTAAATAATCAATTTGTAAAAATACTGCAATATCATTCCTGAGTCCATGCATTACTTTCACATGGAAAACCCTCATCAGTCCTTACAATTGCAATCATAAATATAAGACTACTGAATTGTTAACTAGTGCTAATATAAATGTAATAACTATTTTTGCAAACCATTCAAAAATAATCTTTATAATAATTTGACTTTTACCACAAAGTTCCGGACTTTTAATATTCACTCAAAATATATGAGCCCTCATACATATACATTCAGGACACCACCTAAACACCATTTGGAGAAACTAAAATCCAATGAACCCCTGTACAAATTATGAAGATTCTATTTTAAACCATATTTCCACTACTAAAGTGTTTTGCGTCTGTACTTACATTGTATAGATTCAATTTTCATAGTTAAAAAAGTATATCTTCTTGATAAGAAACGTTTCGTATGCAACCTATTTGTATATCATAATTACAATAATCTGCAATACCCTACTTGATACAAAAATTATGGACCAACGTCCAATTCAACGCCGTCATCATGGCCGTCTCATTTCCACCCCAGTTCACGCTGTATCATGAAACAATTTTCAGTTTCCCATCAGTGACGTAAGTGAAACGAGTAGGTCAGATTGAGTTCAATGCAAACCTAAGCGAGAACAAACCCAATTTAAGTGTAAGACCTGAAACATGCAGTCTTGTATTCAGACGGGAACTTCTTGTTTTGAAACCTATCCCCAACAACGGATTGCCAGACCAGGCCCCCACCCTCCACATTAAACCCCCAGACTATAGTTTTCGGTTTTCCTTAAAAGGCTATGAATGACCAAGCCGGAATTCTCCTTGGTCATCGACATCAACCTCACATGAAAGTTCTGACAAATATACCTTCCTAATTCAGTCAATTCTACCTATTATTTGTTGTTCAATACAAATTTTTTGTATGAAATTTGCATGTTGAAATGGTTTCAAGGTGGAGGAGTTCTATTGTTCTTGTAACTCTTCTAGGAATAAAGACATCTAACGAAAAATTTACCTTTGAACTTGGTAACCATGATAAATTTCATAAATGATGAACAAAATTACCGGCTTTCCCTTTGAACTTGGTAACCATGATAAATCATAAAAATACTTGAAAACAGAATCATATGAAACCTCTGTTCCGATTATGATGATTGGTAAAACGTATTTCCATTACTCTTGTGTGTGTAGTATGTACTTACATTGTACAAACTCGTTTTTCATTTCTGTTAAAAATTCTCAGTTCTATTAAAACAGAAAAAATACAAACTATTTCACATTTTCATTGTATCCGTCTGCTTCAGGATTTCGGAACTATAGAAAGTATTAATGTTTGTGGCTTGTTATAATGTAATAAGTTTTGAATAGCTGGCAATTGAAGTAAGCATCTTTCCCCATTCTTAATTATTAAAGTGTCTTAACTTGAAACACACTTGTGTTGAACCCAATTACTCACTTGACACGAGGAGTTCTTTGCGGTCATATCTCCAAAACTCTGATTGTAAGTTCAAGAAACTAAAGGCTTACAAAACAGAAGACTTTTTTATTCAATAAAGGCATATTTATATTTGTATTTTATTCTATCGTACTACAAAGATTGGTAGTGCAGTTATCTATTTCTTGCAACTGGAGTCTGTACCTAAGATACATACATTGTACTAACCTGCTTATAATGTATTTCAAAATTTCCTTTGTACTGAAAAACGTTTTTGAACACCACTTCACCCTAAAATTATTAATGCTTTGTCTCAAAAGGTTATGAATATTCATGATGATTGCAAACATAGTGGCAAGGTTTTGGCTGATTTTTGTTCCCTAATTTAAAAAATACAGTTATTACGGACCAAATGTAACTCAATGCTATATTCAGATATCATTCCACATGACACTTCATTTACCTCTACCACTGTAATATAGGTGTGCAGTACAATAACAGTTCTTGAAAATCCCTCAAAAACCGTTGAACCTTTTGCCAAGAAAACTACAAAATGCTATTTTTATCTTATAACCCTAAACTAACCTCGTAATAACCACTGTTTAGTTTCTTTTGGAGTTGAAGTTGTATTGACTTCTTTTACCTGGCACAAACCAACTTTTAAAACATATCGCAAATCGCAGTTTGGTATCCAAGTTCACGATATATATACGATGTATTTTTAAAACGCCAATACTAATCGTAATTCGTGTATTATATGTACACACTATCCAAAAACTACTGTTTTCTTGATATATTGACATGTAGCAACGATTGTGGCTATCCTGAGAAGTGTTACACTGCATGCTCAGTCCTTTCAAATTATATCCAATCTTTGTAAGATGAAAGTCCTATTAGTAAATTTCAAGCACACAACTACAACTAGTTGCATTCATGTAATGTAAGCCAAAAGAAAGTGGACTTTGGTACCACTACGCCGAATACTAATCTCTTACCAAACCAAAAAGAACGTAATTAGTAGTAATGAGTCGTAAAAACTCGCAACCCCCATTTCCCAGGATTGTGAAACTTGAGTGAAAATTCTAGAAAACATACATTTGTTTTTTCGACTCATTTACCTAACTTAACAACCATTTTGTAAATACTTGAAATATCTCATAGCTTATTGTCGTACGTAACTATTGTTAATAATTCTACAACCAAAGACCAAACAACGAAACGTTACTGATAATAACGACATGCATTTTTACTTTTACATAGTAGAAAATCTAAGGACAATTTTTAACTACAATTCTCAATCAATTTTCAAGAAAAGTCCCCTGCGTAATTGAACCTTAAATCCAGAAATTGGGAGTAGAGCCAATGAACGTTTTCATTGAAAAGTGGTATTTCTACTTGTAGTTCTATTCGTCCAAAGAAATTTAACTACAAAAAATGACATGCATTCATTGCAACTAAAATACTTTTGCAGTAGAACAGAAAATTATGCAGAACTGCAAGCATACAGTAGTGCGGGGTTAAGAACCAATTCGACTATTTAAGTGAACTACCTCAACAATTTCTAAGACCAGAGCTCTAGCTAGACTTAATATGCCGTGGTAAGATTGGTTATCACTGTGAGTAACATTTCGTTATCTTTGAACTCATCGTCAGTTTCACCTACGAACCCTTTCCATATTCCGTGTTTTAAACACTTAATTACTTTCTTATTAATGTCACAAGTTTTACAACATTAAAACAGCTGTGAAAGTATTGTGAATTTTGCCTCAACTGTAACAAGCGACTGTACTATTACTATTTGTAAATAAGGAATCATCCATTTGATTCGATACCCAGTTAATTCACCAAACACTGATGACTAAAAACCTCACTCCCCTATTTGTTATGAACGACGGTAACTGCTGATTTTGATTTGGCAATATGATTTTAAAGTTTTCTTGAATAATATCTATCTATCTATGATATCAGCTCCAAACTTGGTCGGACAATGAATCTGCTGCTTAGCATTCTTCATTTCAATAGTTCAAATTACCGACTAAAATATAAGAAACAAGACTTCAGAATGAGTTCATCAAAAATTTCACATACTGCCAGAAACACAATAGAGAGGTATAATCCGTCAAAAAACGCATACTTTGAAAGCATGCAAAAGAGAACAGTTTGTGATTGTATTTCAATGAGCATACAAGTAGTAGCATACACTCCATCAACTTACATTGTAATGGAAGAGCTAATATTAGTGATGTTGTTGCAAAGGTAAAACTGCATTGTATAAAAGAAATCGATTTAAAATCCCAACCAATTTAACCTGATTTGGCTTTGAATCTTAATCTTGAAAATGGCTAGTCGCTTAAATCAATTTGCTCTAACGCCATACTTTATAAATCGAGCAATTAAAATTTATACGCCGGTACCCTAAAATCCTTTGACTTGTTATAGTTATAGAGAAGCCGCTTATTTGCATATCCATTTATTTACATAAACGTAATTAAAACTATTACTTATCAAACACTCTACCTACTCCAATAAAACCAGTCAACAATCAGTCGGCGCTTAGTATTTACAGTTCTACTGAAGAGACTTATTATTGAATTTGCCATACCTGCTAATCAAGGATCAAAAGTAAATAGATACATTTCTATTAATATTTGAGTATTCTTATACAAACCCATGATCCGCATATAGAACATAACTAATATTTAATCCCACCATACACACATTTTAAAAATCGGTAAAAGAATTTAGACTTCCAACACTATATAATTAAGAACTAACACAATGATATGATTTTTGAACTTCTTTCCATTATCCGTTATGTAAAATACGAGCTATTCTTGTATTTGTGAACTGAAATGCCATTCTAGGAAGCATACGTTTTTCTAGATCCATTTGCCTAACGTTAGAAGCCTTTGTGAATTTTATCCTAAAAAACCTTCAAGCTTGTATCAGTGCTTTATCACAAGCCTGTTTTTTTCAAATTCAAAGAACTAAGTTTACAACAACGCGAACTCATTCCGAACTCGCAATGTGCCCGGTTAGATTTGTTATATTCTATCATACCAATGAATGCGCCTAGCTAGGGAATTTTTTGTGGCTCTGCACTTCTGTATATACACATGTATGATGCTGACTCACTTCATATCTATCTTAAAACGTTCCTTCGTTCTTATAATTTACAGAATAAAGATACGCTACTTTCATCTTACGCTTTTAGATTTAACGAACTAAAGGCGTTCGCGAAACCGCTTTCCCAACAACATTATCAAGCAAGTCGTTGTTTTAAGATGCTAGTATTTTTTTAGTAAAATATCTCAATCTGAGAATATCAACGGATATTTATACATACTTTGCCACACATGGAAAGAAAATCGTTACACTGTTTTAAACTGTTAACTTAAAATATCGTATTCGTTAAATTCTATGTTCTATTTCAGTGCAGATCGTAACTTATAATATTGTACCCAAATTATCTTGAATCCACTCAAACGTGCCTCCTGTCCGCAAGCCCTGTTCTTGTAACTTCGCGCAACAGCGTTCCACAGTTATATCATGCCAGAGTTTCCTTGCAGCATAGTCATTTCGTCGATGATTTTGCTGTATAAAAACCTAGAGAACACAAAACATAAAAGCGTACCGCCGTTTGAAAGCATTGGATACAAATTTTCTACAACAAAAGCCATGTTTAGTAATTTATCGCAATCATTCGCTTGTTCATTTGGTACTTCTTAAGGGGTGTAGTCTAATATTGAAGCCTGCTGCATCAATTAACTAATATTACGTAAAAACTACACTCACTGTTTTTAATAATCATCAGCATTGTTTTGTTGAAGTTGCTTATCCACACCATCATCCTAGACACGATTTTATTATAATGCAGGGTCCTATAAAAATCCTGCGTCAGATCACCCCAATGGATTGCGATGAAAAGTCATCCTATTCCATCATCAGTAATGAATGAACTTTTGAAGGAATTCTAACCGCTACAAATAAATATGGATATTAAAACACAAGTTTGTATCCCACTTTAAATCAAAACCAATTAATTTACTAATCACACTCGTCAAGAAGGCACAATCGTTTCATAAACCACGTTTCGTTGAATTATAATCAGTTCGTGATGCTTACAAAAAGAAACTTTCATAAAAATAAAAATAATTTTCTACATCACAAATATGGAAAAAGTATGCTCACCATTTTTTAGCTGCAGTTGAAAGTTCTAGTTGCTCATCATGTAAGAATCCTCGTCAATTCCATTTTGGTTTCCCAGCCAGAATCCCGTTATCTCAAATCTTGGTTTGGTCTCAATCCACCCACTGCCATTGTGAACTTGTAAAAGGCCAGTCAGCCTCACAGCTATCATCATCAGCGTTGAAATATCCCGTGAATGAATCTGAAACAAACGAAAACGATGAGAATTAAACTTGATGCAAAATTCCTGCTTTTCTTTCCAAATGATAAAAATCAACGCAGATGTAAGAACAAAAACTTATCATCGTTCACAAAAGCACTTTTCTTTTTTCAGTCAGTTTGCCATGTCGTTGAATATTACATTACCTTTGCACTGAGCCCATCACAATAGTTTTCAATGCATTCTCTGTTGGGTTTGTACATTAGACACGAACATTAAATTTAAAACTGTGAATTGTCACGTCAAATTTTTTCTGTTTGGCATGCAGCTAATTACAAAGACACGCCCAACAAGAGAAGCATTTGAAAACCTATTGTGATGCTCAGAATGGCCCAAATGGTATGTAAAATATTCAATGCCTTGGGCAAACTGACTGAAAAAAGAAAAGTGCTTTTGTGAACGATGATAAGTTTTTGTTCTTACATCTGCGTTTGATTTTTATTCATTTGGGAGTGAAAAGCAGCGGATTATTATTTCAATCTTACATTCTCATCGCTTTTCATTTGTTTCAGATCCATCACGAATATTTCAACGCTGATGATGATGGCTGGGGGATGACTGGCCTTTTACAAGCTTCACAATGGCACTGGGTGTATTCGCAGACCAAACCAAGAGTTTGAGAGATAATGGAATTCTGCGCTGGGAAACGAACAATGGGAATCGACGAGGATTGCCAACATTGATGAGCAACCACAACATTTAACTAAAGCAAACAAACATGGTGAGCATACGTTCCATATTTGTTCATGGCTAGAAAATTATTTTTATTTTGACCGAGCGTGAAAGCTTTAACTTTTGATGCATTCACGAACCTAATCTGTAAATTCAAGAACGAAGAACGTGGTTTATGAAAGATATCTGGAGCTTCTTGACGAGTGTGTATTAGTAAATTAATTGTTCGGGATTGTAAAGTGGGAAACAAAACTTGTGTTTTAAATATTCATTTATTTATTTGTAGCCACTTAGGATTCCTTCAAGCGTTCATTCATTACTGATGATGGAATAGGATGACTTTCATCGCAATCCATTGGGGTGATCTGACCAGGATTTTCTATTAGGACCTGCATGATAATAAAAATCCTGTACAGGATGATGGCGTGGATTAGCAACTTTCAACAAACAACAATGCTGATTCATTATTAAAAAAGTGAGCTGTAGTTTTTACGTATATTAGTTAATTGATGCAGGACACTTCAATATTAGACTACACCCCTTAAGAAGTACCAAATGCAACAAGGCGAATGATTGCGAATAAATACTAAAACATGGCTTTTGTTGTAGAAAATTTATCCAAATGCTTTCAACCGGTACGCTTTTAATGTTTCTGTTGGTTCTTCTAGCTTTTACACAATCATCGACGACTAATCTCAAGGAAACTCTGCATGATATAACTGGTGCGAGCTGTTCCGAAGTTACCAAGACAGCGGCTTGCGGACAGGAGCACGTTTGGAGTGGATTCAAATAATTTGGGTACATATTTTATAAGTTACATCTGCACTGACAATAGAACATAGAATTTTTAACGAATACGAGATTATTTAAGTTAACAGTTTAAAAAAACAGTGTAACGATTTCTTTCCATGTGATGGCAAAAATATGTATAAATATCCGCCCTCTGATAATTTCGTTCAGATTGAGATATTTTACTAAAAAAAATCACTAGCATCTATAAAACAACGACTTGGCTGTTGATAATGTGTGGTATGGGAAAAGCGGTTCCGAACGCCTTTAGTTCGTTAAATTCTAAAAGCCGTAAGATGAAAAGTAGCGTCGTTTATTCTGTAAATTATAAGAAACGAAGCGCGAACGTTTTAAGATAGATATTGAAGTGAGTCGCCATCATACATGACGTATATACAGAAGTGCAGAAGCCACAAAAAATTTACCCTAGTAGGGCATTTCATTCTGGTATGAGTAGAATATAACAATCTACACCCGCGCACATTGCGCATTCGGAATAGTTCCTGTCGTGTCCTTGTACAACTTTAGTTCTGTTGAATTTGAAAAAAACAGCTTGTGATAAAGCCACTGATACAGCTGAGGTTTTAGCGATAAATTCACAAAGGCTTCTACGCGTTAGGCACATGGACTCTAAGAAAAACGTTGTTCCTAGAATGCATTTCATGTTCACAAATTACAAGAATAGCTCGCTATTTTTACAATAACGGATAATGGAAGAAGCTTTCAAAAATTCAGCTATCATTGTTACGTTCTTAAATATATAGGTGTTGGAGTCCACCCACCCCATTCTGAATCTTACAAATTTTTAAAAAATGCGGTTGTAGCGGGTTGGCCAATAAAATTAGCTTATGTTCTATATTTCGGGTCGAGGCGTTTGCTTATAGAGATTCTTAAATGTTAATACCGAAATGTATCTATTGTACTTGATTCCTTGATCTACAGCGGTATGGCAAAATCAATAATAAGTCTCGTATCTAGATAGAACTGTAAAATACTAAGCGGCCGACTGATTCTTTGACTAGGTTATTATTGAGTAGATTATGAGTTTTGATAAGTAATAGTTTTAATTTTACGTTTATGGCTACATTATAAGGGATTATGCAAATAAGCGGGGCGTTCTCATATAACTATAACCAAGATCAAGAGATATCCTAGTGTGGACGTGTGGGGGGTAACCGCGTATAAATTTAATTGGCATTCGGATTTATAAAAGTATTGCGCGTTACTGGAGACAACATGATTTTATGAGTGCGACTCAGCCATTGTTCAAGTAAAGATTCAATATGCCAAATCAGGTTAAGATTGTTCGGTACTTTTAAGAATTCGATGTTCCTTTATGATCGTAAGCCAGGTTTTACCTTGGCAATTAAACTCAACTAGAAATTTATGTACTACCATTTACAATGTAAGATGAATCTATGGTGTTTGGTATGCTATACTAGCTGTCATCTCATTTATGAATAGCAATCACAAAACTGTTCTAGCCTTTGAGCATGCTTTTCAAAAGTATGCAGTCTTTTTGACGGATGTATACCATCTCTATTGTGTATCTGGCATAGGGTTGTGAAAGTTTTGATGAAATCTCATTTTCTGAAGTCGTTGGTTTCTTAACCTAGTTTTAGTGTAATTTGAACTATTGAAATGAAGAATGCGTCTAAGCCAGGCAAAATTCATTGTCCGACCAGATATTGCGCCAGCTCGATATTCATAGTGAGTATGGATACGATTATTATTCAACGAAACTGTTACACATCATATTGCCGAAAATCAAGTAGTGAGTAGCACGTTGATCCGTCGTTCATAACAAAATAGGGTAGGTGAGAGGTTTTGTGTAGTCAATCAGTGTTTGCGGCTGACAGAGCTAACGTAGGTCGTTGAATCCAAAATTCGTGGGTTTCCTTTATTTAAAGATATTAGTATATAGTTTACGGAGATCGTGCCTTGTTATCAGTTGAGGCAAAATATGCACAATATCTTTCTATCAGCTGTTTTAATGTTGTAAAAACTTGTGACAATTAATAGAAAGCGACATTAAGTGTTATAAAACACGGAATAATGGAAAGGGAACTTCGTAGCAGGTTGAACACGACGTATGAGTTCAAAAGGGATAAACGATGAATGGTTTACTCACAGTTGTATAAGCCTACCATCTTATACCACGGGGCATTATTAAGTTCTTTAGCTTAGAGCTCTCGGTCTTAGAAATTGTTTGAGGTTAGTTCACTTTAGAATAGTTCGATATTTGGTTTCTATAATCCCCGCACTACCTGTACGTCTGCAGTTTGCATAATTAAGCTTACTGTTCTAGCTGCAAAAAGTATATAGTTGCCAATGAATGGAGCATGCTCAGTTTTCTTGTTTAGTTAATATCTTTCTTTGTGGACGTTGAATTAGATAACAAGTAGAAATACGGTGCGGAACACTTTGCAGATGGAAAAGTTCATCTTCTACTTCCCTAATTCTGGATGTAAGGGTATCACAATTACCCATGGCATTTAATTGAACATGGCATCAGGAAAATTCACTTAAAAAATTGTCCTTAGATTATTCACTTATGCTAAAAGATAAAAGTGCATTATGTCGTTATTGATCAGTAACGCTTTCCCGGTTGTTTGGTGTCTTGTGGTTGTTAGAATATTGATTGAATCTAATAGTTATCGGGAAAAATGACGACAATAAGCTTTGAGATATTTCAAGTAATTTACAAAAGATGGCGTTGTTAAGTTAGGTAAATTGAGTCAAAAGACAAATGGTATGTTTTCTTAAAGACATTTTCACTCAAGTTTCACAAACTCCTGGCGATAATGGGGGCTTGCGCAGGCTTTTACGACTCTATTTACTGGACATAAAGTACGTGTGTCTATTTGGCGTTGTAGAGCCATCTTAGTTATTCCATGATTCCGCCGTAGTGGCTACCAAAAGGGTCCACTTTCTTTTGGCTTACATTACCTGTCGAATGCAACATAGTAGTCTTGCTGCTTGAATACTGAAATAGGACTTTCATTTACAAAGATTGATTATAATTTGATAAGACTGAGCATACAGTGTTTGAAACTTCTTCAAGGATAGCCTCAATTCGTTGCCTCACCCATGTCTAACATCAGATATAACCAGTAGTTTTGGGATAGTGTGTATGCCAATATAATACACGATACGATTAGTATTGGCGGCTTTTAAGCAAATACATCGTAGTATTTATATTCGTAACTTGGATACCTAAAAACTGCCAGATTTGTAGACATAAGTTTACTCAGATAGTATTTAACGTTTGTCAACAAAATGTACAGTGTAAACAGACGATACACTTAACGTTCCAAAACTTCACTAAACAGTAAGAGTATAATTACGAGGACAAGTTAACACGGGTTATAGATAAAAAAATCTTCCGTAGTGTCTTTGGCAAAAGGTTCAACGGCTTGTTGAGGACTTTCCTCGACACGCAACTGACTTATGGCTCACTGCATTCATACCGTATATCTCGCAGTGCTACCGAGGCGGTGATATAAGTGGATAAGTGTCCATGGTGTGGAGATGAGGCGTGGTATGTATACTGAATTAGTAGGCAGTTGTGAGTTTTACATGTGTGCGCTCGCGTAACTAACTGGTTAGTTTTTAAATTAGGAACAAAAATCAGCCAAAACATCCTTAGCCACTGATGTTTTGCATAGCATCCCGCTGAATATTCATACCTTTGAGACAAAGGAGCATTTTAATAATTTTAGGTGAAGATGACGGCGCGCGTTATTATGCTTCAAAAACGTTTTCAGTACAAAGCCGAAATTTTGAAATACATTATAAGGCAGGTTAGTACAATGTATGTATCCTTACGTACAGACTCCATGTTCACTGAAATAGATAACTGCACTCACCCAAATCTTTGTAGTACGATAGCAATAAGAATACAAATTATAATATGCTCCAGTAATGGAATAAAAAAGTCTTCTGTGTGTAAGCCTTTAGTTGGCTTGGAACTTGCGATCAGAGTCTGAACAAGAAACTACAAAAGGAACTCGTTTCGTGTCAAGTTGAGTAATTGTGTTTAACACAAGTGTGTTTTCCAAGTTAAGACACTTACATACTAAGAATGGTGTGTAGGATGAAAAAGGCCTTACTTCGCAATGGTCAGCTAATTGTCAAAACTCTATTACATATATAACAAGCCACAAAACATTAATACGTTCTAGTAGTCCGCAAATCTCCTGAAGCAAAGACGGATACATGAAAATGTGAAATAAGATGTATTTTTTCTGTTTTATAGGAGCTGAAGAAAATGATTTTAACAGAAATGAGAAAAGACCGACCGTTTGTACAATGTAAGTTAATTACTATCACACACGAAGAGTTATGTTAAATACGTTTTACCGATACATCATAATACGTAACAGATGATGTTTTCATATTGATTCTTGTTTTCAAGTTCGTTTCATTCCTTATGAGGATTAGTCTATGTGGGGTTCTATCAATACGAAGCAAGCAATCCGTGTTATCACACCATTACGAAGATCTACTAGCGTTTGGCAGCTCGGCCGAGCCTCGAAGTATAATTTCTAACCTAACAGACACAGAGAGTTATACTGGATTAATAATCGGTGATCCAGTATTGAATCGTAATTGGTAGTAGAGGTCCTTACATAGTGACCTTTCTCTCGTTAAACTGAGTATTTACCAAGGCGTATTGCTTATTAAATTGATCTGGTGATGTTACCAAGTCAAGAAAAAAAATTAAGTGTCGCGCCTAAATGATTTCGCTTCAGTATTGGGTCTTTATTCCTAAATTTGAGTTTACAAGAACAATGGAACTCCGTCCACCTTTGATACCATTTTTCAACATGCCAATTTCATATCATAACAATTAATGTATTAAAGCAGACAAATAATAGGTAGAATGAGCTAATTAGGAAGGTATATTGTCAGAACCTCTTCATAAGTGAGGATTAGATGTCAATGACCAAGAGAAGAAATCCCGGCTTGTCATTCATAGTCCTTTTAAGGAAAACGATAAGGGGGAACTATAGTCTTGGGTTTAATGTGAGATGATGTGTGATGGCAATCCTTTGTTTTCAGGGGATAGGCTTTTTCAAAACAAGAAGTTCCTGCCTGGGAATACAAGACTGTATGGTCTCAGGTTCATACAACTTAAATTGCGTTTCGTTCTCGCTTAGCGTTTGCATTGCAACCAAAATCTGTCCTACATCGGTTTTCCATTTGCATTCACTCATACCTAGATTTTGGAAACTGAAAACTGATTTCATGATGCAGCATGAACTGTGGGAACTAGGACCGCCACTGGATCGACAGCGTTGAATTGGATGTTAGGTCCATAATTTTTGTATCAAGTTAGGGGTATTGCAGATAATTGTAATTATGATATTACAAATAGGGTTGTATCACCAAACGTTTCTTATGAAGAAGATACACTTTTTAACTATGAAAATTGAGATCGTGTACAATGTAAGTACAGACGCAAAAACACTTTAGTAAGTGGAAATATTGTTTTAAAATAGAATCTTCATTAATTTCTGCTTACAAGGGAGTTCATTGGGATTTTAGTCTTCTCCAGGATGTTTTATGGTTCCTGGCGTGTCGCTCGAATGTATATGTCATGAGGTACTCTCGAGAGTCCGCTACGTCGGTTCTGCCGTGCCTCCCTCCACCTATACTTTTGAGTCGAATCTCCTCACCAAAGTCCGGAACTTACACTGTCGTAGCAAGATCCAATTATTACTAAAGAT
>LJIJ01004829.1:0-13490 GCA_001718145.1 Orchesella cincta
AACGGAATTTTTCATCAGGAAGGACCCCATAAATTCAGTAGTGCTTCAGATTCAATAACGGTTTCATCAGGTGAGTCGTTGTCAGCGGTATGCTCGTCCGAGATGTCGGTATTGACTACTGAATTGATTTTATCCTTCTTCCATTTGCAGTCTTTTGTGGAATGGTTTGATCGTCCGCAGTTGGAGCAAGGGGTTGGTTGGTCTTGCTTTGTGGGGCTGGACCCATTTGATGGTCGAGCTGCGGACTGGTTTTGCCGTTTCCATTGTTGTCCTTGATTGCTGTTAAATGATTTTCCTTGCCAGTCTCTGTGTTCCCGGGATGTCTGATCTGGTATTGTGGCTTCAATCTTTTTCGCAAATTGGATCAGTTCATACATGTCGTTAGCTTGGCAGGCCAGCAAAATGGTCGTATTTCTTGCAACGCTCTTTCTGCAACAAAATTAATAATAGTCTTTTGATCATTTAAGTCGTGATTGCGGTGGAGTTTGAGGTACTGAAGCTCCATCTCCATTGCAAACTTGGAAAATGATTCATTCTTGTTTTGTCGTCTTCGTAGCAGCAGTTCTAACGCTGCAGTACGGTTCTCGTTTGTCCCAAACATTTTTAAAAAATGTTGTTGAAACTCCTCCCATGAATTTACTTGAAGTTTAGTGCGCTGCCACCAAAGGTTCATCTCCTTGTCTTTTGCAAATACGGTGGAAAGTTGACATAGCCTTTCTGGAGGCGGTATTCCTCTCATGTAGTGTTCCAGCTCCTCCAGGAAATGGTCAGCTGTATTTAAAGATGAGTTGAATGTTGGAATGGGTACGTTATGTGTACTCGGTCTGTAAATTGTTGGAGGGGATGACGGTGGGAGATAATGGGAGACCTTGGTGTGTTGTAAGGTGGCGTAGGTGTTGGTCCATTTTGTGATGGTATGTTGAGGCCCCTGACTTCCTGTATTCTGGTGTTTGATGTTGTCCCCGTTGATACTCCGTGGTTGCCCTGTACTGGGGAGGTGGAGCTGCGGGGTCTTGGTAAATCTTTTGGGGAGACGGCTGTGGCTGTGTGGCCATTTTTTCCAGAATCAGATTTGTCAGGGTATGAACAAAAGGTCGTGTCATTCGCTGCCCATTCAGAAATTCCTCCAAATACGCGATATAGTCGTCATAATGTTCTAAATCGCTATATACTTTTGAAATAGCTGTGGCATGGGACTTTCGCATTTCTTCCATGTGTTGATGAATGGAACCTTCCAATTCCGTAAAGTTTGTTTGAACGGCGTTGAGCTGTTCCTCAGTTAACTGACGGATTCCATTTTCCAACTCCGTCATGGTTTTGTTGACATCGTTTATTTTTTCGTCAGTGTATCGCGGAAAGCGATCGTTGGATTCCGTGAGGTTGGTGTTGAGACTATTTAGCTTTTCTTCCAGTTGGTTGTGCGCAAATGTTGTGTATTTGCGAGCTTCCTCCAATGTTGTTGCTAGTTGACCTGCTAAGTTTGTGTTGCCTTCCTCTAGTTTCTTTTCCAGATGAGCTTTCAGTTTGGCGTTGATTTCCTCCAGTTTCTTCTCGATTTGTACTTTGAAGCCCTTGATGACCTTAGGCGGTATTGCTGTAGTGGGCGTCAGTACTTCGGAGACATATTCCTTGACCAAAAAGAAAAGACTGTAAAGATAGTGGGTTATTATGGCGAAGATAGGCAACCGACGAAGGGGCCCCAGCTGGGGGAGTAATCTATAAACGGAAGTTGCATGTTAGACTCAGTATATATATTTATTTTATTCGGCACCAGTGTAGAAACACAATTAGTTATCTGACTGTTATCTGGAGATCCAAGATAGGCAGTGAGACGTTGTGAGGTCACTGAAAATTAACCAGTGAAACTGCTTTCGGCACCATTTTGTGACGGGCTAACTTTTCTTATGATGAAATCCTATCACGGCGCTAGTTCGTTGAGAATAAGTAGATGAAGTAACTACAAGTAGGGTAAATTGTGACTATAATAATATTTATTGAACTAAATAATTGACTTTTGAATGGAAATAAAATATATCAAGGTATACACTATTGGAGAACCGCCCCAAAACTTGTAGCCCTGAATATATTCTTCCCGTGGTGTGCGCTTGATGCTCCACCACATGCCAATCCAAGAGTGAGCCATGCACCTTGAGTGCTCTTGATTCTGTTAGTTGCTTCAGGATGATAGACTGGGGAGTTGTGAGAATGTGAAGATATATGAGGGGCTACAAAGTGCATGCGTCTATGTACACTTAAGACCACCCTGCCTTAAAAACAAAAGAAGGATGTTCTTTGTGACCAAAATCTGATACAATATTGGGGCTCTCGTCCTGTTCAACACTTGATACTAACCCGAGTGAAAACACACTGGTCAGAAACCTTTTATAAATTTTGACTTCCATCAGCGCATTCAAATTCAATCTGCACCTATCCATCGCTTCCAGGAGAAGATTAGGCTAGTACTGCATGTAAATTTTGGCTCACCAAGAACAAGAGAGTTCTTTAGAATGCTGTAATTTTTTCCAGCTCACCAGTCTCTACAGAACTGCAACTGACACGATCATGAGAGTACCAAGAGGACACACTAAGAGGAAAAAGGCTGAATCAACGTTAGGTCCAGCAGAAAAGGTGAAAATCTAAATATAACAGATATGCATGACTATCCATTACAGAAATATTTGGTGAAAAAGATATGACCTTCCGGTTGAAAGAGAGTAACGATCGGGGAAAGAGTGTGAAATAGGGTATCATTTCAGTCATTACAAATGACAAGTATTGTGACTAGTTTCTCAAGGCGTGAGGAATGATCGGGTCTACTACAATTCTGAAGATCTAGTAATTTATTCAAAAGTGGGGCAAACTCTTCCCGTGCAAAATAAACTGTACAATTATAGCAAACGCAAGCCAGATACAGGGAAACGAACATGGCTCTCGTCATTCCATCTCATATTTCGTTTGGAGATATACAAGTGAACAACTTCGGGATGCAAATTAAATTTGTAATAAATGATAGAGCAGCGGACAACCTAAACACGGTTATTTTAGTGCCAGAGTGCTCAAATCCCCTTATTTTCACCATTCTTTCAGTTACACGGTCCCAACGAGTGGCAGAACAACGGAAAAAACTAAGTGAGAACTGGAGGGGCCTCTGAATGTTTGCTCGTCTTTGCATAGGGGAAACAATACTAATTTCTTTCAGCATTATTTTAATTATTGAAATACTCAGTCAGTAAATGGTATGTAAAACTACCTTCTTAATTTTTACTGAGCTCAGATAAATATGCTCATCAAAACTATAACATTTAAACTGTAATACTTCCACAAAAACTTACTTTTCTCGCAAGCAACTTATATTGATTAAATGAAAAATAAGTTACATTTTCAGTGCTACTACTTGTCACATAGCAATGTATTAATTAAAATAGATGGATTTATTAGGCACTACACATACATTTAGTAATGTAATTAAGCCGCGTATTACCAGGAAAGAACGCTCGCCACGAGCAAAATTAAATAATAAAGCGATTGGAGCTAACGTGTTATCTTTTATCCAACTCTTGAAAAGAATTCGAATGAAAGCAAAAGGGCCTACAATTACTTGTTATTACAGAGATCTCCCACTGCTTCCAGGACAGAAATCACATCATTGCCCATTGTTCTCCTTACGTTTTTATAAATTCTGTTGCTACTACATTAAGTTTTTGTAATAGAATTTGAACTGAAAAGAAATGTTCATTTCCCAGTAATAACCTGTCAGTCTAATTAATGCTAAACAAAGTTAGCTTTGCAAATGGCAGAACTGATTCGCACCACTGGTACGTATCGAAATTATAAATTTTATAATGGTGTTTCGTTATAGGCACAAATATTTATGATCACTGTAAAAGACATTTTCTCACTCTTTTCAAGCGAAATGCAAAAAAGGAGAACGTATCACTTCTTTGTACATAAATACACCTTTTTATTTTAAAATTTCACTTATTTTCATACATTGTCACTGGTCAAAAATCTGTGTATTAAGATATCTGTGTTTTATGAGTACGATAAACTTTGTCATGATATTAAATTTACAACATACCAATCTACTGAACTATCAATGCTTTTTTAGCTTTTTCTGGTCTACCACGTTTTCTCTTTTGGCCAATCGGTACATCCCTTGCTTCAGGTCTCAAATCAAATTTTTTGTTTCTTACAGCTATCCCTATTACATGCTTACAAATATATTCTTAAAAATTTTTGATAGACAGTCGTTTGTATGAAAACAGTCATATAGATATTTCTTTCCTTCAATTACATTTCGGGTTTATCGCAATCTCCACGATTGCTGATCAATATGAGCAATGGCTTGTTCCATAGACGGAAATGTTTTGGTAAGCTCCCAATCGAAGCTTCTTCGTTGCCGTTTAGTTGTTTGAACATCAGCCTCCTCATCCTCTGGCAAACAGTTTAAAACCTGAAGGACCTGAGATTGCGTGTCTACAACAGCCTCCATCTATATACCATTTTAAAGTAAAAATGTTTATTTGAGTACGACTGAATGGGCTTTTATTGTCATGAAAAATAACTTACAGTTAGGGTTGTTGAGTATATGTCTGTCAAGGACATTTCCAATATGTCTGCGTCATAAATGTCCGACATGTCCGACATTTATTTGGAGGACACAAACAGGACATTGTCTTGAAACAAAGAAATATTCTCTGGCTTACTTACTATGGCCGCCGAATTGTTTTGATGTGATTGAGCGCGTCATTTAGTTAAGCATGCAGTCAAATTCACATACCAAAACATTATTACGCATTGCTTTCTGTCATCTGGTGTTTGAAAAAGGTAAACATGCAGCAGCATTCCCTTTCAAAGCAGTAAACTCTGCCCTTTAGCAAAACTTTTGATTATTTACTGTTACAAAATTCATATTTGACGAGGATACTGCATCAAATATGTTTCTTCTAAAAATATTGCATTAGTAAAATGATAAGGAACAAACTTTAGCTTAAACAATCAACAAATAAACAAAAGCTAAATCGTGGATCAATAGTAATTCACTACTCAATTACAAAACCGCAATTATTTGGCGAAATAAAAAATTATTCGTATTCATTTATGTATAAATACTTACTATTCTTCTTTCTTTCCTACATTTGCTTAACCATTTCCTTGATAGTTCTCTTTAGTAAGCTCTACCAGATTCGCCATTGTTGAAATTTAGCAGTTGATAATGTTTATTAAAATAGTATTGTTTACTTACACTGTCTCTTTTCCAAAGCGAGAATAACGTAATAATTAAAAATATTGTGAATATTTGCGTTTGAATAAGTTTGCCAGATGCTCAACTCACCAATTGTTTATGAGAAGCAACGTTTCTGTTGCATTTCTTATATGTCGTATGTGTCTGACAAATAGGAAAATTTCATCTGAAATGTCCTAAATGTCACCTCTAGAAACTTAGGGGCATTTTAGGACATTTTCAGGACACAGAGGACATATATGACACCAAGACAATGTCCTGCACATAAACGGAGGACATGTCAATCCTACAACCCTACTTACAGTACAATTACTTACTACCGTTCTTATTATTACCACTACCTACAAGTTATAAGACGAGCCGCTAAAAGAGTGCTGAGTTTTGTGTTGCTTAATATATATGAGTAAAATCATCAGATATGATAATCTTACTGTTTTTATAATCTACCACTACACAAATTATACATACCACAGCCAAATATATATTGCTTTTTGTTAAGTGAAGCATTTACATAAAAAGTGTAGTTTCATTTACTCGGTGATGGTTAATTCTTAAAAAGTGATACGTTCTCCCTTTTTGCATTTCGCTTGAAAAGAGTGAGAAAATGTCTTTACAGTGATGAGTTAAATGCATGCCTTCGTTATATACATCATTTTCATTGAAAACTTGTATTAATGCCAAGAAACTAATGAATGGTGATGAATAAACAATATTTATTATAGTCGGTGATAATAGAAAACATATACATTATTACTAACGGATTCATATGTAAATCCTGTGTTTAGCCCATTCACATAATCTACCACTAATTTATGTGATATCCTATTTTCTACTCAAGAACACTTTGCCTTGAAAACAAGGAAGAACGTTCTCTGTACGCAAAATCTGATAAAATTTGGTGCCGTCGTCCTGTCTACCACATGAAAACAGCCTGAGTAAAAACAAACGGGTCTACAACTCCTTGCAAATCTAGCCATCCACTTGCTCATGCGTTCTACACATTTCCGTTGCCTCCAGGAGTAAAGTATCGCCCTGGAGAACAGTAAAGGACGACTTCCAACATCCAAAAACGCAGTAATAAATCCGATTGCAACAATAATTATAAATACCATAAAGAAAAGCGCCACTGGAGGTATCGCCTCGTGAAAACCAATCACACAAAATGAACAAGATATTACATATAGCGCCCCACAAAGATGTACCAAAGGCCAAAAGAATAACTGGTATACTTTGTTATGAAGATTCACAAAAAGTTGAAGATTTCTGTAGGATGCTGTGATATTTTTCAGTTCACCTGGTGACTGTGAAAGTCTACGGCTCATCTTTTTGAGATTTTTCAAATGTTCATTGATTAAAACCAGTGAGGGGATCAAGAGGGTAAGGCACGGCAATATTGTCACCAATAACGGCAGCATCATAAAAAGGTCCATCACAAAAAGTGAGATTCTAAAGAGCACGGATCGGCATGGTTTTCCACGACAGAAAAATTTTGATAAGAGCACATGCCCTTCCGGTTGGAAGAGAGTAACTATCGGCGGCAAGAGTGCGAAGTACGGTACCACAGTGGTGACGAAAATCACAATCATTGTCGTCAGCTTCTGGAATCGTGAAGATGTAGATGACGAAGATGCGTGTAATGTATTATAACTTTGAAGATCAAGTAAGCTATTTACAAATGCAGCAAACTCGTTGCGAGCAAAATAAATTGTTAAATTGTAGCACAAGCTAGCCATAAATTGAGAACCAAAAACCGCCCTGGTTACCCCGTACCATACTTTCTTTGTAGAAATACAAATTAACAATTCGCATACGGAAAGTAAATTTGCTATGAGTGTTAGAGCCAGAAAAACCTAAAAACGGTTATTTTACACCCAGTTCTTTCAAATTCCTTAATTCGCACCATTCTACCAGAAGCAAGGTCCCATCGGATGGGCGAACACCGCAAGGAACCAGCAAAGTTAAGTTGGAAATTCAAAATTTTTAAGCTGAGCCTAGAAATCATTCTGCTAAACTTCTGGGTTTCAGGTTGTGTGCTGGAAACCAAAAAGCAAATGGAAAACTCTATGTGCATAATGTTTGGCAAAAGGATTGTGTCAAAACAGGACTAAATTATATGAAAACACAAATCCCAAAATCTAACATTAATTTCATCATTCTGAATATATAATAGGTTATTGGTTTCTTATCCTTACTCTGAATCAGGAACATTATACGAATATGAAATAATTACGGCAACATTTGCAGAAAAGATTTCGTATTAATTATTTTCTTGCTCCTTTAATTAAATTTTATTTGCACTTATACTACTTGTGTGCTTGACATAGCAAATAACAATAATTCCTTCCGTAATATTTCCGCATCGAAAATCAAGATTACACCTTTTCCGTTGCATAAAATTGGAGCACATTGGAAATTAAATGGGGAATTAAAGAAGTCAAATGCATGTGTCTTTGTCGACTTATTAATTCCAAGAAACTAATGAAGTGTGATGCATAAACAATATTTGATACAGTTGATGATAATAGAAAACATTTACATTATTACTAACACATTAATTTGCAAACACTGTGATTGGCGTTTTCAAAGTAAAATAGCTACATAATCTACCACTAATTTATGTGATATGATATTTTTACTTAAGACCATTTTGCCTTGAAAACAAGGAAGAACGTTCTCTGTAAGCAAAATCTGATAAAATTCGTGCCCTCGTTCTGTCTACCACATGAAAAGAGCCTGAGTAAAAACAAACGGGTCTACAACTCCTTGTAAATTTAGCCATCCACTTGCTCATGCGTTCTACACCTTTCCGTTGCCTCCAGGAGTAAAGTATCGCCCTGGAGAATAGTAATGGACGACTTCCAACATCCAAAAACGCAGCAATTAATCCGATTGCAATAAAATGAGAACTAACAGTAAGAAAAGCGCCACTGGAGGAACTTCTTCGTGAAAAACAATCACACAAAATGAACAAGATATAACACAAAGCCCCCCACACAACTGTACCAAAGGCCAAAAGAATAACTGATATATTTTGTTATGAAGATTCACACAAAGTTGAAGAGTTCTGTAGGATGCCGTAATTTCTTCCAACTCACCAGGTGACTTTGAGAGTCGACGACTGATCGTATTGAGATTTTTCAAATGTTCGTTGATTAAAACCAGCGAGGGGATCAAAAGGGTAAGACATGGCCATGTTGTTACCAAAAACGGCAGCATCATGATAAGATCCATCAGAAACAGTGAGATCCTAAAGAGCAAGGATGGGCATGGTTTTTCACCACAAAAAAATTTTGATAAGAGGACATGCCCTTCCGGTTGAAAGAGAGTAACGATCGGAGGGAAAATTGCGCAGTAGGGAACCACGATAGTAATGTAAATGACAAGTATTGTGGTTAGCTTCCGGAGATGTGAAGATGTCTCAAATCTATAATAACTCTGAAGATCAAGTAAGCTATTTACAAAACAAGCCAACTCATCCCGTGAACAATAAATTGTTAAATTGTAACAAAGACTGCCCAAAAACAGAGAAACAAAAACCGCTCTTGTTACCCCATACCATACTTCCTTCGTAGAAATACAAACTAATAACTCACTCATGGAAATAAAATTTGCGATGAGTGTTAGAGCTACACAAAACCTGAAAATCGATATTCTACATCCACTTGTTTCAAATTCGTTAATTCGTACCATTCTCCAGCAACTGGTCCCAACGGATGGCGGAACAGCGGTAGAGGCTTGCAAAGTTTAGTTGGAAACTCAAAATCTTTAAGGTTAATCCAGAAATCATAATTAAAAATTTCTGGAATGCTGATGTTTGGGTAGAAGGCAGACAGGTAATGTAACAGATTTTCGGTCTGACGGTTGTCTCCGTTTTAAGTAATATATAAAGTATAATTTAAGTAATAAAAAAAGGACTTGAATATGAATTATGACAGATAAATACGAAAACATGCTCCCAACTTATTAATTAATAAAATTATTTCCTGTAAATCTGAATAAACAATATGTTATTTAAAATCAAACCAGAAAACTTTGTACTTTCTATGGGAATAGGCATATTTCATGTCACATGAGTGGGCTGGTTGAGTGGGTGAAAATTCGTGCGAATAACACAAAAACCAAAGCGCGAATTAATTTTAAGCTTGGCACACTGAATGCTTAGGTCATGGAGACGATCGCTATTAATTTTCAGCTAGGTCCATAGTCCATGCACTTAATCCTAATAACGTAATCATAATTCAGGTTCATTATGGAGTATAAATTAGTGTTAGTTTAGGAGAATACGGGAAATGTTTTGATTTTACCCTACTGGTTACCAGTATTTTCTGGGTTTATCTGGATACGGAAACAAGGACAAATCATAGTAATATTTAATGACTGAACAAGGGGAGTATTTAATGACTTCAGAATTTGGACAAAGGGGATTGAATTAAATTTGAATGTAGACTTAACAACTGGCAAAAAGGAGTAATTCCTCCAAAAATTATTTCCAATGTCAACATCTAGAGTGTACTCTGGGTTTTACGTTGTAAAACTGCGGGCGTTAATTTTTACACCATGGAATGTGTTTTTGATATTGACTACTATCATGAAATTCTGAATGTTGATAAGAACTTAAAGTTAATTGGGCGGTTTCTGACTTTAGCCAACCATTGCAACACACCCCAATTTGAGTAAATTTTCATGAGAAATTTATGCTCAATGGCAAGAATCTACGAAGCTACGAAGTAATAAATATTATTAGTAATTATGAACTTTATTATTTATTTTAGCATTTATTAAATGACTACCAGCAACACGATGTGAGAATAACATTTGTGTGTCTGTTATTTGCAAATGTGTATATATTAAACAAAATCATACTGTATACTGGCAATTGATGAGTGTCAGTAGCTGAAAAAAAGTAAAAAATGCATACTTAAAATAAACGATCAGAATTTCCCAAATTCCATGTGTAGACTGCCCCGCTGTGCTGTTTAAATGTCAACACGAGCGAATGGACATAAAAATTGCCTCAATGCTTTCAACATCAAGGATTCCGCAGTTGCCAGTCACGCTCTTACCAATAATCTTCTCATCAACTTTTCTCAGGTTCAACTTATTGAGAAAATAACATAATATTATCGACGAAAAATCAACGAAAGCATATAACAATTACAATGAACACGGACGGTGGTATGAAATTCAACCCACAATCGTGATGTTTATCAATACAATATGGTCGAATCTAACTAATTACTAACTTAATCAGTTGTTAAAAATCCATGATTTCTGTATTGATCTTTGCACTGATTAAGAAACATTAATGGGACTTTAAAACGTTACATAAAATAAAATATGAAACCACTATAGCCCGCATAAATATTCATTAAACGTCAATCACTCAATACAGTAAAATACACTGGTCTGCAACTTTTAGTCGATTTTGCCATCCATCTGCTCAGACGAATGTTATCTGCACCTCTAGATCTACTCCTGGAGTAGATTAACCTCTTAGAAAGGACTGAAAGACGACTTCCAACATCAAAAACAGCGGCAATAAATCCTATTGAAATAGTTATGAGAATGAATATTAAGAAAAGTACCAATGAAAGACTGGTCTCGTTAAGAACGATCAAACAGAATGAACACGGTCGAATTGGGATGTAAAAGCCGACTTTAAATTTCCAGGAAGCTAAAGTAAGAATCCTGAAAAGCTTTAACACTTGTAAGTCGTCCATACTTTCTTTTTTCCACGTCAGCCTACGTTACTTATTAAATTTGTTTTGGTGGTATGGCTTACATGGATGTAGGAACGGCAATAAACTTTTGCAAGGATAAAAAAGATCGCCTTTTTCCACGGTGATGATCAACACGGTTTAAGCCGTTTACAAATGGAGGACACACAAAAATTGGTGAAATTGTAGAACACGCAGTTATATAACAACAAACAGCCGTATTACATACAGAACAACGATAATTTTACGCAAACTCATCAAGCTAAATCAAACAATTAATTGATTGCGTTGGTTTCAAACTACAGAGGTTGTAAGTATAAGTATTCAAATTGATAATGAAAAAGTCGACAGTCTTTTTTCTAAGTTTTTTCGTGACTTGTTGCAATCAAAAGTTTCAGCGTTTGGAAAATTACCACCGTTTAATGGTACGAAAACAGTTTGACCAACGTTCAACATTAATTTAAAATAATAGAGCAATTTATGTTTTTAGCTTCATACCCAATTGTGATTTTTAAAAGTGTCACATATCACAAAACAGTGCATTAATCAAAATAATGGAATCATTAGGTCAATAAATATTTAATAACTTAATTAAGCCGCGTATTGCATTCCAAAATGAATGTTCACTGTAAGCAGTATCTGATAATAGTTATTGCTCTTGTTCTATCAACCTCGTCGAATGATTCAGTGAAAGCAAATGGGCATACAATATTACATGTAAATATATATATTAATTATTAAAAACCTTTACAAAGCTTTCTTATTTCTTACAACAATAAAACGTAAAGTTAATAAATGGTAAACTCGATTAGTGATGAGTATATTCTTTAAATGACATAATATTTCGCGTCACCGTGTCTTTGTGGACTTAAGACAACCTTGCCTTAAAAACTAGGAAGAAAGTTCTCTGTAAGCAAAATCTGATAAAATTTGGGGCTCTCGTCCTGTCCAGGACATGAAACGAACCGGAGTGAAAACACAGTGGTCTGCAGCTTTTTGAAAATTTTGCCATCCATCTGCTCACTCGATTAGAATCTGTACCTCTCCATCTCCTCCAGGAGTAGATTAACCTCCTAGAAAGGACTAAGGGACGACTTCCAACATCAAACACAGCGGCAATAAATCCAATTGAAATAGTTATGAGAATGAATATTAAGAAAAGTACCAATGAAGGAATCGTCTCGTTAAGAACAATCAAACAGAATGAACACGGTATTACACAAAGAGCACCACACAACTGCAGTAAGGGCCAAAAATACTGCTGATAAATTTTGTTGTGAAGGTTCACCAAGAGTTGAAGAGTTCTGTAGGATGCTGCAATTTGTTCCAGCTCCCAGCCTCTACAAAAATGCGACTGATGTTTCTGAGTTGTTGTAAATGCGCGTTGATTGAAAACAGTGACACGATCAAGATGGTAGTACAATGCCAAGCTAAGAGCAATAAAGGCTGAATCGTAATAAAATCCATGAGAAAAAGTGAAAGTCTAAAAGTAACAGATTTACATGGCATTTGATTACAAAAATATTTAGTGAAAAGGACATGCCCTTCAGGTTGGAAAAGAGTTACGATCGGGGGGAAGAGTGTGAAATAGGGCATCATCACAGTCATATAAATGACAAGTATTGTGGCTAGTTTCTGCAGACGTGATGAATGCTCGTATGTAGTACGATTCTGAAGATCCAGTAATCCATTCACAAATGGGCAAACTCTTCCTGTGCAAAATTAATTGTAAATTAAAGCAATACATGCCAGGTACAAGCAAACGAACATGGCTCTATTCACCCCGTATGATATTTGATTTGTAGAAATGCAGATCAACAACTCTTGTATGGAAATTATATTTGCAATGAACGCTAGAGCTGTGCTTAACCTGAAAAGAGTTATTTTACACCCTGATTGTTCAAACTCCTTGACTTTCACTATTCTCCAGAAACCGGGTCCCAGCGAATAGGAGAAAACCGAAAAAACTTGCAAATTTTAATTGGAAAATCAAAATCTTTAAACTAAGCCTGGAACATCGTGAGAAAGGAATGCGTTTCTGGTTGTTTGCTTCGCTAATATCTGAACGCGGAATGGAGGAATTTTTGTTTACCAGCTTATATGATTTCAGTTTATCCTTTAATAATTTGCCTCATAATTTGAAGAAAAGAATTAGGAAAGTATGATGCCAATATCCACGTCAATGAAGACAAAACCGGTTCCAACTTTATTGACGTGTATGATTCCAATAAATTGTCTGCCAATCTAAGCACGTAATTAGGGTAATGTTTTGTTTTTGAGACGGAAAATTTAATCGTAAATATTTAACAGGTAATGGTGACATCTGCAGAATAATTTTCCCATAATTATGGCATATTCTAATGAGTAGGTAAATCATGAAGCATCGAGCACGTAATTCAATATTCGTCAGACCCTTTCGTTTAATTAATTTGAATACGTAATTCACGGGAAATAATATTAATAGACTCAAAACAACTTCCTTTGCAAAACACGAAATGTTCCTCAGTTTTTTATGAATGTTGAGTTCG